>JAJKFI010000105.1:2652413-2699984 GCA_029204185.1 Lerista edwardsae | reverse complement strand
TATTTATTTATTTATTTATTTATTTATTTATTTATTTATTTATTTATGCCATTAAACGTTTTCCTTAAATGGCACTTTTCTGAAATTAGATGTCAAGAGAAGGAAGAGTTGATCCACTGCAATTGTAAATGAAGATTAGTTGGTTTTTCTATTTTTTCATGGTATTGGTTTTATTTATGTAGGTGTACTTATTATGCCAATAACGGGATGATGATGATGATTGATGATGAGGGAGTATACATGGCCATGGAGAAATGAAAGAAGAAGCTTTTATTTGTTTGTGATTTGACTAGTTTGTAAGTTTGTGTTCATCTGGTAGAATGAATGGCTCATGCTGCGATGTGTTAGTCTTTAAATGTGTTAGTCTTTAACATACCAGAAGGATCTTTGTTGTTTCTCCACACTAATTTCAGGCACTGCTGATTTGAGTTAAGGACTAAATTATGTTTCTTGCTTGCTTGCTTTCAGCAACCAGAGGACAATCTGGATCAGGACTACGTTGTGGGGGATGTTAATCCCCCGTGCAATGGTTCTGACAGCAATGTTCCTCTCCCCACAGTTATTTGCCCCAGGAAGGAAGCTGCCGTAAGTAATGCAACAAAAAAGTGATTGGGTTGGCAGTGAACTCAAGGTTTGCTCCACCACAAAGAATTGTTTTTTAATCACATGAAAAATTATTCAGATTTATTTCCTGGTGCCAAATCTGATTAAAATAAAGAGTCCTAAAAAGTTTTAGAAGAAGAAAAAAACCCATGTCATTTGGGAGAAATGTTATCAGGCTCTTCGAAGGAACCACATGGCCCCAGAGTGTGGTTTGGAGGCATTTAACATGTGGCTAAGCACATGTGGTTTGGTTTTTGTTTTACTTTAAAGCAGCTGTGGGGGTCTCTGGTTTTGATTGGAACAGAGGGACTGTGAGAGGGGGTGTTCAGTCCTTTTCCCCATACCATGGTCCTGAATAAAACACATACACTACTTTTAGTACTGCTAAATGGCTGCTTGCTTGTGTGTAGGCCCACGGGCCATCGTCTTCCACCTACTTATCATAAATAGCACAGATGAAGTGGTAAAAGGGCCAGCCCATCCATGAGGTCAGCAGATACCAATCCCTTCTTCCTGCCTTGGTTGTTTCTTACCTCAGCTGTGGTGGGACTCTGGGGGTGTGTGTGTGGCCTCTCTGTCCCCAACATCCTTACTCTATGACTTCTTGGGCTGGGGGGGGGTGCTCCTCAGAGCCTCCTGTTCTCTATTGCTATGGTAAATGGTGGACACTGGTGGGGGACAGAAGGGGTAGCATTGTTGCAAGCCATATTAGCAGGAGACAGTTATGAGCAAGCAGCATGGATTGTGGGAAGGTGTGGCTAGCTAGGCTGGCTCCTGTTGGAGCAAGAATCTTAAATAACTGGATAGGCCATGACATCACATTCTTGAAGCCGAGGACTTACTAAAATGGCTGACTCAGATCAGCGCCGCGAAGGAGGAGGATTACCGCCGGAGGGGCTCTCTCGCTCGCACGGCGTGCGTGTAAAAGTTAATTTCAACGTCTTTAAGCATGCCTGTGTGTTCTGCATATGGGTGTGCGAATCGCTGAATGAAAAATGGGATTTAATTTCCGCGGAAAGATTCATGTATTCACATTACATCGGCTCAATAACACGACCGGTAATATTTTTGAAATTCTGAACATTAACAGACATTTTTTTAATGGGGCATGGCCGTTTTATTCCTGCTTGTGTAGATTTCAAAAAATAAGTCTGTCAAAACAGTGCAATCTGAGTTTAAATAGACAGCATTTCGTCCGGTGTGTTCAGTAATATAATTACGCGGAATTAAACCTTGGAATTGCATATTAACTCATAATATGGTTACCACTGATGTTTCTCCACGATCACACATTGTTATTTTGATAAGTTTTTACTTCAGGAGTAAACGATTCAGCCCTAAACATCATGCGAAAACCCATTGGAAATGCTTGGAATGAGCAATGTTTTGGACTTACTGTCATGGCCGCTAAGCCCGCCTACTGGAGTCAATTCGTTCCCATTCATTCTAAAGGGAGGGCCTGGCCCTGTGTTGGAGGTATCACTGTGCCAGTGATTGGCCCTTGCAGTGCTCCCTCTAATAGGTCCACGTGCTACGGTCTCGCAACTCTATGTGGTGATGCAGCATGTTAAATACTGGATGAAGTATGGCTTGCCTGCCTCTTACTCTGGCTGGCAGCTTTGATAATTGGTGTGAAAAATTCTAGACCTGCCTCCCTTTCTTCTTTGGTCTCTGCCATGGATGTTTCTGATTAGTGTGTTGCCAGGAACAGCATAGGAACTGCCTGTGCTGTGTGAGCAAGCAGTATATTCACTTCTGTAGCTGAAAATGCCTCGGTGACAAACAAAATTGAGCAGAATGCCAATGCAGAATATCAGTGCTCCCTGATATTCCTATGGTTGTGCAGACATTGGAAGCAGGCAATTCGACACAGAAATGATATGCACCTCTGTTGAATGGAGAAGCCCTTATGGGCAGGAAAGCAGGGCATGTGTGTACCAGACATCAATAACAGATTGACCTGGAGAGGACTATGCCATTGTAAACCGTCTTCAAATCCCCTCCAGTCCATTTCAACAATTTCATAAATCCCTTGCAGCAATCTTGGATAACCTTAGTTATCCAAGAGTTCCACCCATTGTACTTTAAGATCACTACAGCTGTTGTCTTTTAAAAAAATTCTATGTCTTGGACGTTCACTATCCTAGTTGGGCCTAAACAGTAAACGCTGAGCGGATATCAAAGCAGAAATTACATGGGCACTCTGCTCTTTAAAGCTGGATGCTGCATAGCAATCATTATGATGCCTCTCTTTTCAGTTCAGCTCAATGTTCCAGGCAGGTAGGAAAAATCTGTTAAATTGTCCATTTGTAATGTTTGAGGTCTTGAATTCAACACTGACTTCCTGTATGCAAGTCACAAACAGGCAGTAAATACACCCAAGTTTGGCATGAGTTTTCTTTTGCAAGAGGCTGATTGGAATGTTTGCAATGCAAACACGGGACAATGGGAGTTGATTAAACATTTAATTAACAAATCAGATCGTGCATACTGTACACAAAGATGAGTCGGTTTGGCTCACTTCTCTGTTTTCTCAACCCAAACCGCAGTTAAAATGTTCCGTCCGAAATATCAGTGTGGTCTTTTTTTTCCATGGAAGGCATCAGTGGAAGATACGGATTCTATTTTGAACAGATGTACTGAACGCAGTTAGGCATTGGGTGAGAACGAAAAGATCCATAGATGGACCATACAATTAAAAAACCCTATTTTGATAGCTAGAATTTGAGTTGGCTAGTTTGGGATCATTGAATTATTAACATTAATAAAAAATAAAAGAATTTGTTTGTCCAGTATTTAGATACCACCTTTCTCTCTGACTCTCACAGTGAGTGAATCTTACAGACGCAAGGCAATTCACACAGGCAGGCTATCAAACTCATTTTGTACAAATGGGGTTTTTACAGTTAATGTTCTATGAGAAACTCGTGGAGCTCTTCATTTCCAGATGTTTTGCTTCATGGCATTGAACAAGGATGGCTTCAATTAAACTGGATAAGAGGTTGTTTATGCAGAGGGAAACTCACCTTACAGTCCAATCCAGAACTGCCCGATTGTCCAGTGGTAGCCAGGCGGATACTGCTGCAGCCAAGCAGCCCCAGGAGGCTCTGCAGGGAAAGGGGATGTTTGTCCCCTTTCCCCATGGTAAGGGCGCAGGGCGATCGAAAGGGCGACTTGGTCCTGCACCAGCTTTTTAGCTGGCACAGAAGTGAGGGCCTCTGAGTAACTCTGTGCAGCCTTACCCGGAGATTGGGAACTAGCGGCGAGAATCACCACCCACCTGCCCTCCACCCGCTTCCTCTGCCTCAAAACTCCTTACCATCCTGCCCAGAATTGCCACATCGCCCGTGAGTGGCAGGTTTGCCGGACTCACTGCTTACTGCCAGCGTTGGAGGTGCTTTACGGTGCCTTGTGCACCATTTGTGTGCACCATTTGCCCTGGCAATACGAGCGAACCGCCCACGGTAAGGCCCATTGGATTGGGCCCTTAGTTTAGTACCATCACTTTTGCTGATTCTCATCCTAGTTGCTAAACCTTGGTTGAGTCCTTTTATCCACAATCCTCCTTCCTTGTTATATGAGCTTACTTTTTCCTGAAAGGGGGCGGAAGGCATTGTGTGATATGTTTAACGGATGCAGAAATCTCACCAAGAAAAGTCACTGCATCTGTACCTTTGCATTCATCTGTATGCCAAGATGAAGCCAAGATGTGGTAATGTTTTGCCTCAGAGCAGTTGTCCCAATGAACCTTAACCTTGATCTTAAGAGACTTTCTCGCTGTTCCTCTGACAGTTTGTTAATTCTTCACTTCAGGGCCTCTTTTGAGCTAAAACAGCCATGAAGGACAAATTGTTCGAGACAGCTTTTCTTTCTCTATGAGTAACAAAAGCCACATCGCTCATTTTGTATTTGCTTCCTATACCTTTTTACAGGTGAATGGTTTCTGAGGATAAATACACTGTGTTATGCAGCCATGGCCAGCATCATCTGAATATGGATGAGCAGTCATGCTGAGAGATCAGAGGAATATCTTAATGAACAGGTACAATATTATTGAGTTGAATGGGATGTAGTACAGTTAGTTCCCTAGAGCGATGAATATTTCATATAGTTTAGGTTAGTGTTTCTCATACTGTAGGTTGGGACCACTGGGTGGGTTGCAAGCCAACTTCAGGTATGTCCCCATGCATTCCAAAGTAAATATAATACATGTATGTATTTTATTTTTAGTTTATTAGACTGCAAATCTTATTGGACTAGCAAGATCTGAGACTGCAAAAAGTTGAAGAAATGCCCAAGATCTTACATTATAGAGATTTTTGAATAGGAGCTGGCAAACTGTATCAATGGAAAAATTAACTAGTAAGGCCAGAATATATAGAGGAAAATTATGAAAATCTGGCAGCCTGTGTTAGCATTTGGGATGGAGTTAAATGAGAAGGAAAATGTTATAGATAATAATCTAGACTGTTGGTCTGTAATTTTTTAGATGAATATTGGGTGCAAGAATTATTGTAAATCCATAAAATGGGTAAATAGCTGGTAAAGACAATCGCCTTTAACAGAATAATATTATGGTTCTTTATGTGATATATGAGTGTAATGTGAAGGACTGTCAAAATAAAAATAAAATAAAATAAATGTATTAGACTTGATTACCATGGTTTTGGTATGTGTCTGCACTTGGGGAAGTGTTACAGATCTAAACTAACAGGCTATAATATATATGCTATTAACAATAATAGTCAATGGGGACTTACTCTTAGATAAGTGTGCATGGAATTTCAGTCTTTGGGATGTTCGGGGAATTCAAAAAAGTAGATCAGCAACTGCTTGGTGGTTTTGTTTGTTTTTTGGAGGGTTCTCTTTTATTTTAAATAAATTTTTAAACTTCTATTTATTGTAAACTTTTATGTACTTACTTACTTGATTTTGTCATATGGTCAGCTTGTTAACAGATTTCCTGCTTGATGTCATCACCTGTCATGACATCACTTCCAGGTGAATTACATCACCGATAGGTCCCGACAGACCGTCATTCTTAAAAGTGGGTCTTGGTGCTAAAACGTTTGAGGACCACTGGTTTAGATTCACTGTGCTTGTTGCCATTTTGCAATTCCAACCATTTCTGTTGGAAATAACATACAGTATGTGGTGCATGTTTTGATCATATATGTGTATTCAGAAACCACTGAGCATTTATTTGTGTTTCATATCTTTTTATACAAGATGTTTATGATAGCAGGTCCCTATATGAATACGGCCTGTGCTGCCTGAAGCAGCCACAGACCAATACTTAATATTAAGTTATTGTAATCCTTATTATAAACTGCAAGTCCCAGTCATAAAAATAAAAATAGCAGTGATCATAGCATGCTTGCTTGCTATGAAATATGCATTCATGGTGTATATTTATTTATTTATGTATCTTGTTGTGCAAACTGCTTTGTATACCACTTTTGTTGAAAAGTGGTATAAATATTAAATATTAATAGTAAATGTATGATTTGTTATTTTAACTAATCACAGTACTACTAATTAGCATTTGTGTAGTGTTCAAAGCTCTTCAGATGCATTGTCTTGCTGTCATAATAGTCTAGTATAGCAGTAGTTCCCAAAATGACCTGGACCATGATGCTCCCACAGCCCCTTCTTCCCAACTGAGCTGTGTGCTGCCATCTTGAATCTCCCAAAATCTCACATTATCCAAGATGGCAGTGCCCAAATTTTGTGAATCTGCTGTTTCCTGGGGGAAACAGGTAGGAGGAGTGACTGGGGTGTCGGTCACCCTAAGGTGTCACAATGTACGCTTTGGGAACCCCTGCTATGGGAATCCCCCTCGTGTAGCTGGGGAGCTGAGACGAAGAGGGAGTGGCTCTTGAAGGCCATCTAGTGAGAATTCATGAAAGAGGCAAGTTTTTGAACTGGGGACATCTTGATTTCAGTTGTGTCTCTTAGGACCTCTGCAACTTTCAAAAGAAATCATGGTTTTCATTCTTCATGGAACCACGGTAACTGTTCACAAACCTGTTGCTTTTTAGTAACTGCAACTACATAGCTTTTGCTTCAGGAATCAAAATCCATGAATATGCATGCATTGCATCCTTTATGATCATATGGTACAATTCTATGCATGTCTACTTAGACATGCATAGTATGCCCCTTTAAGGAACTGACTCCCAGATTAGCGTGCACAGAATTGCTACCTCAGTTCCTGTTCTTGGACAACTCCCTTGGCATGAGTATACACACGCAGAATGTTCTACTCAATTACCTATGATTTCTTGAAATCTATATTCTGAAAAAATAGTATGATCTGTGTTTAAAGGTCACTTTTGCTTTTCTAAATATTTTCACTGGTGTATCCGCAATACTGTTATTCATGAGGTCCTATCAAGTGGGGGCGGGGGGGGGGGAACAAGCCACAAGAGATTGGACAAACATGGGATATAGCTTGCTTCTCTTTAGAAGGAAATTAATTTAGGGTGGATTGAATGTATTATAAGTTGTTTAACTAAAGTCTTTTAAATTAATGAAATACCATATGCTGCTTAAGGAGATCACATGGAGGTTTCATTCAGAGAATGGATGAAACTGGATAGTTAAGGTCATTTAGGTAACATCAACATTTTGTGTTCTCAAATGTAGCCTGTAATGAAAACAAACTAGCTAACTATGTAGATATCAAATAGATCCAGACTACTGCTGAGATATCATATTAACAAAATAAATACACTCAGAGATAAACGGATATGCTAATCTTTTGGCATTGGTTGTTATGGGAAGGGGTCACAGGTAATCGTTGTATAATTTTTTTCCTTAAAGAAATGTAACAGACAAGAACTAAACAGATTCAGTTGTGGTTTCAAAGCCGCTGCTATATGTAGGCATATTGATGATAATTTTCTGCTTTTGTCTTCATTTAGGCCTCGCTACAAGACAACTATGATGTAGGTGTTTTTCCTGCATCTGATCACTCAACAGAATGGGCAAGCCCAATGCCAGTGTCCATGAAGCAATGTGAAACAATTGCAGTGAGTTTGTACTGGTCTAAGACCGTAAGAAAATCATTCATTCAATTGCATTGAGCGGCCAAGTTGAAGGGGCAGAAAACTGTCAATCCCCCTGTCTGCATGTCTGCTGCTGTTTCCTCTAGCCTGCCACTGCAGCTGGCACCCTGATCCTCTTCTGGCTCACTGGGAGTAAGGCAGAAGAGAATTGCAGCATGGGAAGCCCCTTTCTTCCTCCGTTCAGGACTTGCTGTTGGAGGAAGGGGGAAGCTATTGAGGTTCCAGATCACCTCTTCCCATTCACCCAGCTTACAAAAGTGCCATGTTGGCAGGAAAGTCAAATTGGAATCCACTCACCTATCCCCCTTCCCTTTGCGTGCCTGGAGCTGCTTTTGGTATCTGGCCTCTGGGCCAGCATGTTTGGCTCTTGTTCATTCCAAACAGGTGTGGTCCAGAGGAGGACAGCTGTGCACCAAGAGGATGTGATATGTACATGCACTCCATATGCTGGCTTCCTTTCCTTATTCACTAAAGCTGGTGGGAATGTGCTAGCTGCTCCCTTGCTTTCAAAAAAGGATAGCAAAATTATGGGCAGGGGGAGTTGGGTGGAGATTTCTCCCCTGGCTGTACAATAGCTGACCAGGATGGCAGCCAGTGCTTCAATCTGGAGAACGGAATCATGCATCACATCTTGGGACGCCTTGATCTACCAGCATCTTGAGATCCTTTGGCATCCTTTCCACTAGCACATTTTGCCACCTTGGAGCCCAGGACTGGCAAAACGTGAATTTGCTGAGCAACCATCTTGCCCAACTTTCACTCAAGGACTGCTGGAAGAATTTTGACTGCTTTAGTATCTTTGGCACTGGAGAAAAGTAACTTAGAGGCAGCTACTGTAAGAACCTCCTACCTGCCTTATCTGTCAATTTAATCTAATCTGTCAGTTTCATTTTTTTTGCATATGGAAAGACTGAGGGATTCTGTGCAGTAGTGACTGTACATCAGGGACAGCCAATCCATCAGGCTAGGTGATTTGGGTTGCATCAGTGGCAATGGCGGGGTGGGGAGGTGCGGAGAAAAGACAGCAGATTCCAGGTGGCTTTCGCTAGAAGTTTGCCATTGCATCCCTCCAGTATGCCATGGCTGTGTTCTTGTTGATCCACTACCCACCTGCTAAAAGCAAGTGGAAAGCAGATCAACTGCCTCCTAACCTTGCTAACAGTCATGCAGGACTTGGTTTGATTTATAGGATCTATGCAAACAAAGGCGCTTCTATGTGGTCCCTTTAAATCAAAGTGGAAGCCCCACACTTCCACGCCTGAAGAATTTCTTGGATGCGAGGTGTCTGCCGGTATCCTCTTCTACACAACTGTTTCCTGTATTCATAGAGATTTTCCCCATTTGTTTTGCTTGGTCTTCTAGACCTGCAGGGCAATACCACTTCCCTCCTCCACAAGAGATTCTTCAGTAGCAATAGGGGAGAGGAGGAATGCCCTTTTAACACAACAGAACTGAGAAAGAAGAAAGAATTTTGTTCAAGGGTAGACACATAGTGAACCCAGTTGCCCTGAGTGCACTTATATGGGTCACTTGTTTCTATTCTTTAAAAAATCTTGCCTATTCTCCTAGGAGCTCAGAGTGGCATACATGAGATTTTCCCATTTCTCTTGGTTGGTGGTGTTTTGAGTATTTTCTCCACAGAGGCTTTCTGTTAGTAAAGAGCAACAGGAATGGTGTAGAAAAGGCTTTTGCCTTTACAAGCTGAAGAGGGCATCACAGCATTTTATCTATTGTGTGGTCAACTGTTATAGAGAATGATTCCTTTTTGTACTTGTCTCTCCTTGACAACTTTCTGTAGTTAATTTTATCTTGTAGTGAACTGCGGTTGGAACAAATGAAAGAATCAGTTCAGGATTTGAACGTTAAGGACAAAGGACCAACATTTCCTCTTCCTGTGAGTCATTGATTTGGCCTCTTTTCCTTTTGCTCTGTTCCTACCTGCCCTGGCTGTCTTCCTTGGTTCCTCTAGCCCTAATTCTGTAAGTCACTGATCAAGCTAATGGTCTCATGTCCCAGCAAGCCTACAATAGCTACAAATTAAAAATCTAGCACATTGAAGAATTTAGCTCAATGGTGCCCAAACGTTTTATATTAGCATGGAGACCCACCAAAAAAAAAGTTTCACTTTACTTGCCACTCAAGCTTCACTCAAGGCTGTAATGGTGATCGGGCAGCATTGCTCTCCCAAGTAGCAAGTTGATGCACAGAGCCTAACCTACCCTGTAAATTTTGCAACCCATCAAAAATGGGGTTGTGACCCACAGTTTGGGAACCACTGATCTAGCTCATGCTACTTTCTCTATTCAGCAATTAACCCATATTCTCAAGCAGATATTTTGATTTAAGGATGTTGCACTCTCTGTTCTTACCGCAGACCTCCTTCTTCCTTTGGAGTTTGTGTCTGTGGGACTTTTGAGATCATCAATAGCAAAGGCAATGTGATTATATTGAATTGTGATGTCACCAGCACTGGTGTTGTGACCTGACCCAGACCATAGACAGCGCCAACGGTGACCCTTATGATGATTACCTCAAGGCAGGATTGTTTGCTCAAGTTGTTGCACAGCCCTGAGTCTGCCAGCTCCAATCTTTTGAGTGAGGAGTTAAGTCCAAACGGTCCCACCAACCATGTAAACCATGGTTTGCTCTCCTACAGGTCCCTGCTGGAGGAGGCAAATCCAAGGTAGTTCAGTAGCACCATGGTGCAGAATTCCTAGCCAGAGCACTGCTCCTTTTAATTCTTTGAAGGGTGAAGCTGAGACAACTGTGAGACCTTGTTTGAGGACTGAAGATTCAGTGGAGCTTCGGACTTCACTAGACCAATTTCTGCAATTCCTAGACTCTTCCATGGCCTACAAAAGCTGATTCTGATCAAGAGCCCTGTCCTATTCCCTACCATGCTATAGCATGCAGCTGTGCCAAAAAGGTGCACGCTGCATGCTATGGGGAGAGGCAACTTGAAGGCAAACAGGAGGTCCGTAAAAAACATTTTTTACTTACCTCTGCATAAAACTACTAGTTACCTTTCAGTCCCCTTAGACTTATGCCAGCCGTTTTGGGGGCATTTTTCCAAGGGGAGAAAAGAGGCAAGGAGGTCTTGGAAAGGGGATAAAATCTGGTGATTCACCACAACACACACCAGTACACCGCACGCACGTGTTAGCTTAGCTGCGGCAGCAGGAATGTGCATGCTCTGCACATCATTGGCAGCTGATTTACAGCAGCAGGACAATGCCCCACTGCTGCAAACTGCATGATAGGATAGGGCCGCAACACCCTTTTAGTGCCTCACCTGCAACCCATGGCCCTGCCTTAAGAAGTAATGCGGCAGAATTGAAGCCAGGGGGCGGGCTTAGTGGCCATGTTTTT
Source organism: Lerista edwardsae (assembly GCA_029204185.1). Taxonomy (NCBI): domain Eukaryota; kingdom Metazoa; phylum Chordata; class Lepidosauria; order Squamata; family Scincidae; genus Lerista; species Lerista edwardsae. The sequence continues at coordinate 2,688,942 of JAJKFI010000105.1, read as the reverse complement.
ATACTCAAAACAATGCTGATTCCAAGCATTTCAGATTGCTTTTCTCGTACTGTTTAGGACTGAATAGTTTACTCCTGAAGTAAAAACTTACGAAAATAAAAACGTGTGATCGTGGAGAAACATCATTGGTAACCTTATTATGATTTAATATGCAATTACAAGGTTAAATTCCTCGTAATTATATTACTGAACATACCGGACGAAATGCTACTTGCTGTCAATTTAAACTCGGATTACACTGTTTTGACAGACTTATTTTTTGAAATCTACACAACCAAAAATAAAACGGCCATGCCCCATAAAAAAAAAGTCTGTTAATGTTCAGAATTTCATAAGTATTACAGTAGGAAAATTACATTAAAATCTCTTCATGACACAAGTAGTTGTCAATATGAGAGGAATTCTTTTTTACTTCTAGACTACTAAGAGTATTTTTTTTAACTTCTACACTCATCCCCCCCCAAAGAAAAAAAACAAATTCTGTTAATGTTCAGTACTCACTGAACGGTAGTTTTATTGAACCGATGTAATGTGAATACATGAATCTTTCTGTGGAAATTAAATCCCATTTTTCGTACAGCGATTCACACACCCGTATGCAGAACACGCAGGCATGATTAAAGAGGTTGATATTAACATTTACACGCGTGCAGGGAGATTTTTATTCGTGAATTCGCGGCAATCCTCCTCCTTCGCGGCGATGATCTGCGTCAGCCATCTTATTATACCCTCGGCTTCAAGAATATGACGTCATGGCTTCTCCAGTGTATAATAACTCCATGCTCACCTGCTTTGAGGTCTGGTCTCCTGCTTGCTGCCTGCTGATAGGTGTATAATTGGCCTTTTAGTCCAGGCCAAAGATTCATCTGCTCCATCACCCATGTCTCACAGATGGCACTCAGATACCTCTGACTGCCCTCTGGTTCAGTTCCACCCATGAACACTATGCAGGTTCTCAGTCCAGACCACATGGAGTTCCAAATTCATTATCATCAGCAGCACGTGAAGTGGGGGGAAGCTAAACATGCCAACTGAAGCAGTTGCCTCAGGCAGCTGATTGGTGGGTGGGAACCATCTCTCTGCCAATTGGAAGAGGATTGGAAAAGGACAAGGGGGACAGAGAAGAAGAGGTAAAGTGGAGGGAGGAGTGCTGAGCGAGAACATTGGAGAGTGGGAGGAGCAGGGGCTGGCACATCAGTGGGGAAGGGGGCAGCATTTGGCATGCTGCCTCAGGAGGCACAAGGTCTTGGGCCAGCCTTGGTGGGCCTTCCGGCTGCTTTCTCCCCAAAACCCCTTTTCTGAGCTTGGTTGTCCTTTAGCTGTTGCCAAACTCCACCTATATTTGCTCATTGTGTGCTCATTGCTCATAAAATCATTGCTGATTTTAGAAGTGGTGTTGGAGTCACTGTCTCAAATTGTCCAACAAGGGCTGTGGGGTGGTTGAATTATATGTGCTACTTTGGGAAAACTAAATACTCCCTGGGCCCCACCCACTTATCCTGCCTGTTGATTAGCTCTGGTTTGCTTATAAAAGACAAAGTGACTGCAATATTTTTAAAACAATTGTAAAAGAGGTGCCTGGCGTAGGGAGTGCACAATGCCTGCAGTGTCAAAAAGAGCATAAACAATCCTTCTTTAATATCTTTTAGATGAGATCATTTGGAATATGAATCATCATTTTTGCTGGCACTAAGTTAGTCATCCAGCATCTTAATGCGGAAATACCTTATTATTGACATTGCATTAACGGCAGCATTTTTTACATGGTCATTTGAGTCCATTTGATGGGGTCACAGTGCCTGGCCTCCATGTGTTTTCAAGGTGCTGTTTGCATCATCTCTCCGAGTATGCCTGAGCACATGTTGGCTGCTGTACATATGACCTGGTACCCAGGAATATGGAAGGTCCTGGATTCCACGTAAAAGAGCCAATGAGGGTTTGGCTATATGTATTTATTTTTCACATTTGTATACCACTCTCCAAGCAATTCATGGTGGTGTAAATGGCTCCTTCCCTCCTAGTGTCCTCACCCTGTGAGATGGAAGGAGAATGACTGGCCCAAGGTCACCCAGGAAACTTCATGGTTGATCAGGGATTTGAACCTAGATCTTCCAGGTCTAACACCAGAACCACTATACCATCCTGGCTCTCCTACATAGGTCGAATGCACACCATACCTGTGTGTGGACATCGGAAACAAGACCAGTGAACTCAACAGTTTCAGCTATTGCAATAGGGCTTTCGCTGAAGGGTCTTCAAACATTTCAATGGATTAGGAATGCTGCCAGAACGTTGTTGGAAGCCCCATTAGGCAACACATATTTTGATGTTGTAGAGTCAGTTCTGGCTCCTCATTTACTTCTAAACATCATTCGAAGTGCGGGTCATCCTCTTAAATGGTTTGGAGTTAGGACAGCATTTCTCAATGTTCCACTTAACTGTGTACAATTTCATGCATGCTGGCCCATCATGTGTACCACCAGAAGTAACTGGCGATGACATCATGGCCAATTGCCTCTGGGTTGGAAGGCCTGCGAGCAGAGGCGTTTCTACAGGGAGGGCTAAGCTCTAAGTGTTGCAAGAAGCCTTACCCGGTCATGTAAATCCCTCCTCTCCCTTGCTGCTGTAGCCAGTAAGCAACGCCAAGATGTTCCTGTTCCCTGTGAGGATTGGCTAAAACAGTGCAGGAGAGGAGTGATTTCCACTGCAAGGTAAGGCTTCTTGCAAGACTTAGAGCTTTGCCCTCCCTGTAGAAACGCCACTGCCTGCGAGACCAGGGTGCAATGCATCAAACACAAGTCAGAGGCTCGGGGCAGATGGGAGGGCTTTTTAAAGCATATGAAAATCACGTGCTGGAGCTCTGCCGCCAAGCCAAGCTTCCTACCATCGTGCATCATGTCCTGGTTTTCCTGCCTGGCAGAAGGTGTCTGGGGGTGCTACACAGTGGTGTTCCAAGAGGGGGAGCAAGGTTTTGCTCTCCCAGCCACGAATGGGTCTGAAGGGGATGGGAGGGGCCACTTTACTCAGGGGCTCAGGCTTCTCAAAAAATTAGCCACTGGCATAGATGTCTCCTCTGCGTTGCCTTCATAGTCACAGATGGTTTGGAGGGGGAGGGGCAGTTTTACACAATGTCTCAGGAGCCTGAAAAACTTATCGTTTTGCCCCCTTTTAGGAACGCCACTGCTGTCACACGTACCACCTGCCACACCTCCCATACCACCAGCATACCTGGAGAAAACTGCCTTCTCCCACATGAATCTGCTTGACCATTAAGCTTTCCGAGAGAGGCTTGCTGTGTGGCTTACTACTGACTAAAGTTAGAATGATGGGTATGTGGAATAAGGCCTTCTCAGTGGTGACTCCTAGGCCATAAAATTATCTCTCGCAGTAGGCATATTTGGCTCTTTCCTTTTTAGTGTTCAGCCAGGTATAAAGATTACTTTGTTCTGTCCATCTTTTTTATATTGAGTGATTTTTAATTCTTTTTCCCCAGATGCTTTTTAAAAATGTTGATGTCTGCGTTTTTATATCCATCTATATGCTTAGAACTGAATGGATTTAATTTATTGTATTTTAAAGGTTGTTTATGTGCCATTTTAAGGATTTAAGGAGAATGACATAGAAATATAATAAAAATAAACAAGTTGCAGTCATCTTTCTGCATTCCTCTGGACCCAAATCACCAGATGCAAAGTGCTTCTATCTTATTATTATTATTTTTTGTTGTTGTTATATGTTAGAGATGGCTAGTGCAAGCATTTGTAGACCTACAAGAGGCTGCATAATCCCAGGAGCCATTGCCCCCTCCCCATGTGGATAGACAGAAGGCTAAAGAATAGGGCTTTCATACCTATAAGTCGTTTCAGTAATTTGCATTTTTAGAGATGTGTAACTCTAGCCCACTTGCACCAGAGTGCTTACGGGTCAGGACTGCTGGGGGAAGAAGCCTGTTCTTATTTGCAGAAATTGAGTCTGATGAATTGCATGCTGGCTCAGAGAATAATCCTTAGGCAGTGGAAACCTGATATTTCTCCAGTCAATCAGCAGTGGATTAAATAAATGACAACTACCGTATTTAGTGACATACAACTACCTTTCAGAAATAAAAAGCTAATCACTGCTAGATACATGTCCATATTGGAGCATGTGCATTCTTTGGCTTCCAGAGGGCCAGCAGGCTTCTTTGCCTGTTTCTTCTGCTCAGTATGAGGGATTAATGTATAAATCCTAATTAAAATAACATAACTGGAATTGTATATTAGACCAATCATTAATTTGTTGAGAGATGCACTATGTCCTATTATTATATAGCATGCCATAGGTTGTTCTCCCTTTACAGCTTTGTATTTCCCAACTGGAATCCCAGTATTTTCTTGTGTAGGTTTGTCTATTTTGGTACTCTGGGATACTCTTCCCAGTTCTGTGTATGACTGCCCTGGTTTGTGACCTATCCCTACAAAAAATTCTCCTACTGAGTGGAGTGCTCTTCACTCATTCTATGCGAGATGTAGATCCAGTTTACAGATAGAAAATGTGGGTGTGACTTCAGTTCACACTCAACGAGTTCAGGGTTGAACTGTAATTTAAACACACAATCTATTCGCTAGATTGGGGGGGGGGTTACCAACTGGCCCCTCTTATTGATGCCCTACTAGGCTCAGAATACAAGGGAGAAGAAACAGTGTTGCTAACTTTCTAAGCAGCTTCTGAGAGTCTAACAGCATCTTAATCAGCAGACATTATTTGGGTTATTCATTAACTGAGGGCACAATCCCAACTAACTTTCCACAATCCCAGCTAACTTTTCCAGCAATCCCAACTAACTTTCCAGCAATGGAACAAACATTCTCACCTTGAGGAGGCCTCAGTGCCTGGCCCCCAACTGTAGGATGCAGCACATCCCCCATTGGCACAGCTATGTTAATGCTGGAAAGTTGGTTAGGAATGTGCCCTGAATGCATTAGCTGCTCTTCTTTTAGCTGAGTTAAAGTGCTTAGAACTGGATACAATAAAACACAATTAAAAATATGGATAACACATTTCTACTCTAAAAGGCCAAAAAGAGCTGAAAAGAATTTCAACATAAAAGCATGTGGTATCTCCATGCTTCCAAAAGCTTTACCCATGTTTTTCTTCCATTTTGCTTTTTTTCTTAGGCAGGTAGCAAATGTTAATCTCAGGCCATTTGGGGGTCACCCTCTGGGCTCTGCCCATTTGCTGAGGTTCCAACCCTGTTAGAACATCACTTTGCTGCTTAAGGCACAAAAGTAAGCCAGGTTAGTTTTAGTCAGTTGGCAACGTCAAGATGCCATTGTCTTGGCTTCCTCACCTGAACACGTTCAAGTAGAAGATATGCCTCAACTTCCTATCTAGCTGCTGAATTATGTTCTACCGCTCCAAAGTGTACAGAAGTTCCCAGATATAGATTCAACTAGCAGGATATCATGAAGAGGCCCTTCTGTCCTTGCTATAGCCGATTGGAAGAGGAAGACAATGAGCTTTGTCCTTCACATCTTCCTCCCTGTTAATGTGAGCCTGACGTCACAAGTAGGGATAGTCCACACACACACCCCTCTGAAGAGATTGGCTGGGTGGGAGTGGGGGTTCCTCTTTTCATCTCCTTAGTTTAGAAAGTTGGCTGTTGCTTAGCGTTGCCAGATTGGAAAAGTCCAAAAATCTGTAGTTTTTAAGATGGGGGCCTGTTTATGTCAGACTGTTAACCCTTGCAGTCTTGTACAGGGTTGGAACCTCAGCAAATGGGCAGAGCCCAGAGCGTGACCCCCCAAATGGCCTGAGATTAACGTTTGCTACCTGCCTAAGAAAAAGAGGGAAATGATCATTTTTCTCCAATAGCAACACTCCTACTGCTGTACTAGACCATCACCAATTCAAATAGTGCCCTTCAGAGCAACCTGACTTATCCAATGGCATTCCATCTATGTGTACCTGAAATGAGGCCATTCTTTCACATTACAGCTATGCTCACAGTTACACTTACTCCATGATCTGGCCTTTTTAAGCCTGCAACCCTGTACTTAGGAGCAAAACCTATTGAACTCCATGGGACAGATTTCTGAGTAAATCTGTAGAGAGCTGGGTTGCTTACTAGTTCTCTGAAATGGATTAGAACCAGATTTTCCTTTGCTGGAAGACAAGAATTCAGCCACCTGTCCTCTCTTGCTGTGGTTGTCATTCAAAAATGTGCCTGCAGTGGTCCCATTGAACAGAATTGATCACAAGCAGCGTGTGCCAAAGACCTTATTACACAGAACATTTGATTAAGATGCACTGTGCCAAAGAAGGCTCAGAAGCATTCTCCTTGAATGCCGGCCCAGTTTCCAATGGAACCAGATTGGATGACAAATATTGGACAAATGTATTTTTAACATAAACTTCTATTTTCCATTCCTAGGCTATTTTGTGTGTGCTTTTATATTTCGTTGCAACAGGGGCTATTTAAACTGCTCAGTCTTGCGGGGCCAGTTGATGTCAGATTGCAAATATATACAGTACATTTGCAATTCTGATGGCTAAGGAAAGAAATGCATCCTCTTGTGGTTTTATTTACTGAAATGCTGATACTTAAAATGTGTGTGGATGTGTACAATTATATATAAACAAAGGTATCATCTTCTTTGGATTTTGCTTAATATGCTGTCATGTGCCTCTATCCTTTAGCATGCACGCAATATAGAGAGATAATTTTACAACTTCTACAGATGTTCACCACATGTGTGACTGCATATGGAAAAAGAAGTGTGAGCTAAGAATGCTCCCCCTCTTTCTGCCTCTAAGAAACTTGCATGATTACAATTACAAAAGAACCCCAAAACCAAATGTGTCAGCACATTTAATAAAAAAACTGGAGTTTGGAGGCTAAAACTTTGGTTAGGGCAGCACGACAAAAGTGGGAGTGGAACACAGAAATGCTCATCAAGGAACGGAATGTGTGGGTTTGAAACTGCCAAAGATAAAACAAATAAACAAAAAGTGTATTTGGGTTGCAGCTATAACTTATTTTTGAAACATTTTCATGGTTTTTCTGAATTACTGGTGAAAGTGGCTGTCTATTGAAATGTGGATCTATACCATGACATATAAGGTGTATGTGTGTGGGAGGGGGGTCTGATTTTAAAAGAAAAAGGACAGAGATGCAAGAAGAACCCCTTTTTCCCATTCTATTCCCATCTCCCAGTGGCCTCTCCTCACTCCATCCTTTTCTGCCAGCTGGCTCACTCCTTGTGTTTGATGATGATGAATATTTATATACTGCTTTTCAACAACAACAACAACAACAACAACAACAACAACAACAACAGTTCACCTGTAAACAACATCTAATAAGTGGCCCCCTGTCCCTAAAGGGCTCACAATATAATTTATCATGTAAATTTTGAATTAAGCCACATAACACCACTTTCTGCACTTCTACAGCAAACCCCACAACAACCCCATTTCCTCCCACTGCTAGATTGACACGTTTGAAATAATCTTTCACCACCCGACCCTTAACTTTAGGAACTGCTCATTTCTCATTGAGATGGTGGCGGCCAAGAGTTACAGCAGGAAGCTGAAGTTCAACGTGCAGTTTTTCTCACTTTCACACCAATGACTTTGTGGTGCATTTGGTAAGAGGCAGTCTATTTCAAGCCAGGGTATTTCTAGACCTCTGTCTCTAAGGGCACAATCCTAACCTGAAGTTAGGCCAGCACAGTTAGGCGAACAAAGTTTGGCTGGCATCAGGCCACCGTAAAGCACTTTTGGACCACTTTCGGAGTCGAGGAGGATGGCGCAGGTCTGTGTGCTGGCCTCTCTGACTCCAAGAGTGTTCCAAACAAGCCCTTGTGCCAGCCAAACTTTGCTGGCCTAACTGTGCCAGCCTAGCTCCAGATTAGGATTGTGCCCCAAGAACCATGCAAACCAGCCTGTGCAGGCACACTGCAGTTCATTGTAGACATCTTCTACCCGGCCTGAGGAAAACATGAAACAGGAGTTTGAAAGGTGTCAAATAGCTTCACAGCACATGTGTTAGTCTCGCCAATCTACTGTAATAAAAATATTAACAAGCAACTGTATTTCTTAAATTTTGGACTAGCTTCATGGGCTTCGCGCTTGCAAGAATGTAAAAGTACTATCTTCCCAAACCAAATGAAGACGTCAAGCCCAGGAAGTGTCCCACATAAGGATGCTGTCTTGGAAAACAGTCTTGGCGAGTCTTTTATTTCTTTCCTGTTGTCTAGCTTTGATGAAGCTGTGCTTCATCTGCGGACTGGGATAGACAGGTGGAGTTGGTTTGGAATGGTTTTGGGCCCAATCCTGTGGGCAATTTCTGACAGCAGATCTAGCAATTCCCTGTTGCAAATTGTGACTGCAAATGTTGTACAGCCATTCTGCATTACTAAGCCACTGATGGAAATGGCCTGCTCCACCTGTACACCAGATATATCTGGATGTTCTACCAGCCCAGGTAAGGTGTTTGAGAGGACAGTTCGTAGGTGATCCAGGAGTGGTTTGGGGGTGGGGAACAGGCTGTGGGGAGCAGATCTTGGCAGCAAGGATGCATGCCAAATCCTATCCCCAATTTTTCAACCAGCTCCACGCCCTTCCCTTCTTCAGACTTGTGCCAGCAAAATAGTCGGTGTAGGTCCAAAGAGATCCATAGCCAGCATCCGTAGTGCATCTGTCAGCAGAGGACTTTTGTGTCAATGGACTGTTGTCGTGCTGGCATATGTCTATCTTAAAGATAAGATTGGACTTTATGCCAGTGATCTTGAAGGAAGGAAAAGCAAAATATCAAGCCTTAGGAAATTTGAGGTTTGTTTTCTTAAGTTATTACATGATAAAAATAAATGATGTTTAAATGGCCTGCTTATTAAGGAGGCTTTGAACACATTACAGTAGCCCCAGAGAATCTGCTGAAGATCTAGAGACAGCAGCTGGGTGGGATCTCTCTGTTGCTGCTAGTTTTGGCACATACCAGATCCCCATCACACTTGGTCTTTCTGTTCCTTAAGACATACTGATCCACCAGAAATGAGTGACCACAGCAGTTGTGAGATAATCCCACAATCAGTATTCTGACTTGGAAAAAGAACATCAATCAATCAATCAATCAATCAATCAATCAATCAATCACTAGTATTTATATACCGCCTTTCAACACAAAGTTCACAAAGCGGTTTACAGGCAAATAGTAATAATAAAGCTAAATGGCTCCCTGTCTCAAAAGGGCTCACAATCTAAAAGAATGGAGAACACCACCAGCAACAGCCATGAGAAAGACACTGTACTGGGGTGAAGAGGGACAATTGCTCTCCCCCTGCTAAATATAAGAGGACACCACTTGAAAAAGTGCCTCTTGCCCAGCTAGCAGGAGTTACCAGCTAGCCAGCATAACATCGGAGCAAGTTATGATATAAACTGCGAAGTTTCCTTCAAGATGTACTTGAGTTTGGAATTCACTCCAGAGCAAATTTCACCTACGCCATTTGCTGATCGCTAAGAACCATTCCACACATTCCAAGAAATGAGGAGGAAGACGGAAGTGGTAGAATTCCATACTGCTGCTTTTTTTCCTTTAACAATCCAGCATGTAAAAATTAAAATGCCCTGTGTGTAGGAAGAACAGCACACCATGGAAATATAAACCTTTTCCGCCAATACACTTATTTGCTACATGCAGGACCTTTTTAAAGTGGGAGATCATTCAAAATTATGAATGCCACCCCGTGACCTGCAATGGTCGGTCCAGATTTCTACCACTAAGGCTGCAAGCCAATAGCACTTACAAGGGAGTAGGTCTCACTGAGGGTGCAATCCTAACCTGGAGTTAGGCTGGCATAGTTGGGCCAGCAAAGTTTGGCTGCCACAAGGGACACCGTAAAGCATGTTTGGACCACTCTCTGAGTCAGAGAGACCAGCACACAGACGTGCGCCATCCTCCCTGATTCCGAGAGTCATCCAAATGTGCTTTACGTTGGCCCTTGTACCGGCCAAACATTTCTGGCCTAACTGAGCTGGCCTAACTCTAAGTTAGGATTGTGCCCTGAGTGGAATAGGATTTATTTCTGAGCAGACAGGCTTAGGCTCACACAGTGGCAGCATGTGCAGTTGACCCACTGAGCTCAGGTACTTACTCTCATGTAAATGTGTAGGATTGTAGCCTAACTGTGTACTCCTATATACCACTTGTAAGTCCAGTTAGTTTCAATGGGACTGACTCCCAGGAAAGTACGCATAGGGCTTCAGCCTGTCTCAAACATCTCATTGGGTGCTGTGCATGGAATGTCTCTCAGCCCACCACCTGCAATATGAGGACCATATTACTGGCCTAATTCACCAGACTGTTGTAAGGATTATTGAGGTTATGAAAACTTGGCAAAAGTTAATGTGTGCGTAAGTGTGTATGTATGCATGCATGCTGTTCAGTATTACTATTTAGATCCAAAAGTCATTTCTGCATGAACTGGTTGAGGAAAATTTCTTTTTGTCTTTCATTACTATATTCGTATATGATGTGCTGGCGCAGCGGGTTAAACCGCTGCTGCTGGGCTTTCCGACCGGAAGGTTTGGCGTTCAAGACTGTGCGACGGCATGCGCTCCCGTTGCTTGTCCCAGCTCCTGCCAACCTAGCAGTTCGAAAGCACCTAAATGCAAGTAGATAAGTAGGGACCACTTCAGTGGGAAGGTAACAGTGTTCCGTGCGCTACGGCATAGAGTCATGCCGGCCACATGACCACGGAAGCTTGTCCCTGGACAAAACGCCGGCTCTACAGGCTTTGAAACGGAGATGAGCACCGCCCCCTATAGTCGGTCCCGACTAGACCAGTCGGTCGTGGGGAAACCTTTACCTTACTATATTCGTATTTGCTTTACACTCTTTTTCTTAGCAGTGTGGAGGACCAATGAAATGTAATGTCCCTCAGGATGTTTAGGATATAAAATATTGTCTTGTAATTTAAGCAAAATGAACCACAATGAATTATACATACAAAGAATAGTCCGGCATCAGGCATTTTAATAGGGAATAATATGTTACATATTGTGTATAGCGTGTTATGATTCCCAACAGCCTCTCCCAATAACAGTGAAAGCTGATCCGATGCATTCTCAGCGATACCCCTTTAGAGTTAATCATCAGTCCATTAGAGAAGGAAGTCATAATCCCCAGGATGATGAACTCACATGGATTCGCTGGAAAAATAAATATCCAACATAAGGCATTAATCAGCAGAGCAGAACTTTTAACCTTTTCAGCATACAACTTTAGGTATGAACAAATTGCTTAAGGAACCACTCAGTGCAGGTGAGCTAGTTAGTTCCTCGGGCCACTCTTGTACATACATACATCTCATTCACAGAGCTGTAGAACTGGCAGAGGGTTCATAGATCACCTATTCCAGTTATTCTTATATTTAAGAAATGGGGATAGTGTCTGATGCAAGCTTAGAACAAGCGTAGTGGGGCTTCCAGTGGAAGCCAGATTTTTGTGTCTCCTCCATTCCCTGGTCTCAGTGGCTTCTCTGGCTACAATTGCCATTTTCCCCCAAACTTATTCCTTTGACCATTGTCACTCTATGCCAGAGGTTCTCAAACTTCTTAGCACCGGGATCCACTTTTAAGAATGACAATCTGTCCAGGACCCACCGGAAGTAATATCATGGCTGGAAGTGCTGTTGTTGTGATGCCAGAGCCTGCTGCTTTCCTGAGAATGCAGCAATAAATTGGGTTATTTCTCAGTTATATTGCAATAGCAAAATGAATCAGAAAGAAAAAAAGCCTATTTACAACCTTTTCATAAGCAAAACAACCACACAGCCCTCCCCCTTTCTAGCACCCCATCTTCCCCTATTTTCAATATGGCTGCTTTGGGTGCTTCGCAACCCACCTGAAATTGGCTTGCAACCCACTGGTGGGTCCTGACCCACAGTTTGGGAAACACTACTGTATGTACCATTTTTCAATTTTTTAAAAAATGGGTAGGCCTGAATCCACTGAGCATGCCCATATGCCATGGAATTTACTACTTTTGCAGAGTGCCTCACAACACAATCCCATGCACGTCTATTCAGGCGTAAGTTCCATTGACAGCTTTTGCACTGTCATTTTGCACCATCAATCTGGGACTTACAGTAGCAGGTTATGAGATCTACCACTGTAATCCCCAGATAAGATTGGGCAGCATGTGTGCATTTCTCCCAGTGAGTCTTTGCTTCTAACCTCCCTTATACATCTACTTTTTAGATTGTGAGCCCCTTGGTGACAGGGAGCCATTTTCTTATTCATTTGCTATATAGACTTTTTTTTGAGAATTTTATCTTGAAAATCAGTACAGTACATAAATATATCCTAAATACATGAATAAGAGAAGTGCATAGGTTGTCTCCGTGAAATATTTACTGACAACATTCTGGTCCCTTTTAAAATGTTTTTAAGAAGCATGGGTTACCACTAAGATCCAGGGCTTGGCCTGAAAGCTCAGCAGCCTTGCTGAAGGGAAACCAATCTAGGTATGATCAATGTTGGGATGGGAGGCTGCCAGTGGACTTCAGGAAAGCCACCTTCACTGGAGAAAGGTAGGCTATCAATTAAATGAATAAGAGCGCAATCCTAATCGATTTTCCAGCACAAGGCAAAGGGCAATGCAGCTCCAAGGTAAGGGAGCAAACATTCCCATACTTTGAAGAGGCCTCCGTGACTGCCACCCAACTGCATGATGCAGCACATGCCCCATTGGGACAGCTAAATCAGTGCTGGGAAGTTGGTTAGGATTGCGCTCTAAAATACTTTGTGATGCAGGCTCTGGAAAATTAGCTTTCTTGGTGCTGAGGAGCATATCAAAAAAATTTCAAGTGATGAGGGGAAGAAATGCATCTAATAAAACCAAAATATTCATGATTCTCAGACAAACTCATTGGCAGTGCAAATGAACAAGGAAACACACACACACACACACACACACACACACATATTTATCTACCACCTTTCTCTGTTTTTCACGTAGCATTCAAGGTGCAAACTAGTGGGACTATATTATTTCTCTTCTTTATACAGGGTACAATGCTATCTTGTCACGCTCATGGCCCACGTGTTATAGTAACACATGTTATCTTCTTTTGAACAGAATTCCTTTTGATTGTTGCAAAGGCCTCAGACAGTTTACTCCAGAGTATCCCCCATTGAAATAATGTAACGAGCACTTACATTTATTTCACACCCTTCACAGAAATGTCAGCAAGTACTTCACACTTTGGAATAAACCGAGTTAAAAATAGCTGAACAAAATGTATCCAGGCCGGATATATTCTTTCACAGTTGTCGTGAGTCACGGGAGGGACAATATTAAATAAAAGTGTCATGCATCACATATTTATGCATACTAATATGTGCATTCATATACGATTATTATCTGCTTTGATTTTATTGTTATTTGATGTTTTATTCATTCTTCTTGTAAACTGCCTTGAGGAAAACATATTTTCTATACAGATTGTAAGCATTAGTGTAATTAATCACATCAGCAATGATTCTCTGAATATGGATGCTGTCGCTTCAACCATGGAAATACTGCAGTGCATAACAGCTTCCGGAAAGGGTGTGTACCTGTGTGTTTTGGGGCACAATCCTAACCAATTTTTCAGCACTGACATAGCAGTGCCAATGGGGAATGTTCTGCATTCTGCAGTGGTATAGTGGTCACAGTGGCCTCCTCAAGGTAAGATAATGTTTGTTCCCTTTCCTCAGAGCTGCATTGCCCTTATGCCAGTCTTGGAAAGTTGGCTAGGATTGTGCCCTGTGTCTCTGAGTGTGCAATCCTAACCTGGAGTTAGGCTGGCACAGTTAGGCCAGCAAAGTTTGGCTGCCACAAGGGACACCCTATAGTATGTTTGGACCACTTTCAGAGTCAGAAAGACCAGCACACAGACATGCACCATCCTCCCTGACTCAGAGAGTGTTCCAAACAAGCTTTACAGTGTCCTTTGTGTCAGCCTAACTGTGCCAGCCTAACTCCAGGTTAGCATTGCATACTCAGACTCAGAGAGGCCAGTACATGGATTTGTGCCATCCTCCCTGAGTCTGAGAGTGGTCCAAGCTTGCTTTATGGTGGCCCTTGTGCCAGCCAAACTTTGCCGGCCTAACTGTGCTGGCCTAACTCCAGGTTAGGATTGCGCTCTGAATAGTGTGAAGATGGTTGTTTTGTACCTTGGTGAACAAAGGGGCTGTGGCAGCCATCTAAAGATAAAAGGGAGCAAACTATCTGCCTGAAGCGCAATTCATCAGCTTCTGTTTTTATGCCCAGATTGACAGGTCAAAACGACATTGCTTTCCTGCTCATTTTTTTTTTAAAGATCTGCATAGGGAGATTGGAGTGAACAAAACTAGAATGTTAGAATTTACAATCAGCTTTAGAATCTGATGCCTTTGGAACCTTTCACATCAGCTGCCCCAACGCACCTGCTTTGCCTCACTTCATGGTGAGGCCAGCTCATCCTGACCCAGAGGCTGATCCTTATTCAGAACAGCTCTGGGACAAGATGTCTCATGTTGAAATTCAACAGAAACAAAACAGAAATCTAGTCTGATACATACTGTGGGGATGGAGGGCAGACCAAACATATGGGGCATCATGGGAAGAGAAGGAGGAAACAACCAATTTCCCCAGAATGTTTCATTATCTCAGAGCTGTGGAAGAAGAATCGGGGGTCACATAGTTTGGCAGCTGTGGAGACCCCGGGGTTCTGAGGGGCCATTGCTGCTCCCCCAAACCACTTCTGTCTACAGCCTTCATGTGGTTGTGATGGAGTCTCTGTCAGAGCCCACTCAGGTAGGAGTGGGTTCATGAAGGACATTTTGCCAAGGCCAACCTGAAACCTTAGCCAGCCTGGAGAAGGTGGTTGTTCTGCAACCAGGAGGTTGTTCCCCTAACAATCTGCAATGCACTACTTTTTGTGGCACACAATGTGTTTGTCACATAGGCATCAATGGGACCTAACAACTAAGTACATAAAAGTACACAAGTGGGCCAATCCTATAGAGGATTACAGCAGCAGATCTCCTGATCCTCTGCTGTTGGTCCTCTTATGGTTTTGTAGATGTTGCACCACCATTGTGTGCACATCAGAGCTACTGGTGCAAACAACTGGAGGCACTGTGTGACCACCAGAGACAGATATAGCCTGCATAGAAGGTCTTAGAAAAACAGGCAGGGATGCTCATTGCTTCTGATTTTTCTTGTATAATTGCCTGTGCTGACCTGCCACCTACAGTCCTTTTAACATTGGCTAAGTGACAAATGTATGCATTCAAACCACAACATCAGAACCAAATGCACTAATTTCCTTTTCACTAAACCTTTATCTGGTTTTGAGTTTGCACAACATTTTGTAGAATGCTCTTTTTATTTCATGGCTTTCTTAAATTTCGAAGCTATACTTTTGTGATTGATTCCATGGGGAATGGCTTTTCCCAGGCTGGTGTTGCTCATTTGTGAAACTCATTTATGCCTTGCAGTGAGAAGGTAAATCTCTCAGACATTTTTTCTCCCTTGATTTGTTCCAACCATGTGAAGTGTTCTTTGACATTTATATGAAAGCTAGTGTATAAAAGGAAGTGATCATTAAGTTGTCTCTTTACGTATTCTAATCTAGAGAAATACTGGCTTAGTATTCTCCATTATTTTCACTTGTAACAGTAGGTTTAGTGGAGAACATATTCATTAGATAAAGATGAGGTGTGTGTGTGTGTGTGTGTGTGTGTGTGTGTGTGTGTGTGCGCGCGCGCATTGCTCTTTCACACAAATGCCATATTGTATATCACATAGGCTGGCTAATTTACAATTGAAAAGCATTTTTAAAGATGGAAGGGTCATAGGAGAAAACCATTTAAGTTGAATATCACGCTAAGAGCTGCTTCATGTCTATAACTGAGCTGAAAAACCTGAGACTTGTGCCAAATTAACTCTGTGCTGGGCATGTTTATCTTGAGCAGCTATTTATATTATTAAAGCAATCCCAGGTAATTTTATCATAGGTGAAAGGTAAGGCGATCAAGCAATTATAGGTTTTTAGTTCATTAACTACCTACCATTTAGCTGACTAATCATTCAATTAATTGCAGACACTTAAATACATTTGCATATTCCTAAGATGTGTATAAACCGCATGTGCCTTTTTGAGATCTTGAAAGAGGTATAGGATTGCTTCTAATGTAATGAACAAAAGGTATCAATCTAAGAATTAGGAGAAGGTAATCTCCTCTTCTGAGAAGGTAATCTTTAATACTTGGCATAGTAAATTACAGTAATGTGCCACAAACGGATGTGTGCTGGCCTCCCTGACTCCAAGAGTGATCCAAACGTGCTTTCAGTGGCGTTTCTACAGGGATGGCAAAGCTCTAAGTTTTGCAAGAAGCCTTACCTTGCAGTGGACATCACTCCTCTCCTGCACCGTTTTAGCCAATCCTCGCAGGGAAAAGCAACATCTTGGCGTTGCTTACTGGCTACAGCAGCAAGGGAGAGGAGGGATTTACATGACAGGGTAAGGCTTCTTGCAACACTTAGACCTTTGCCATCCCTGTAGAAACGCCTCTGCGTGCTTTACGGTGTGTTTGCAATACTCCTGGGCCAGCACAAGTAACTTGTGCCAGCCTAACTCCAGGTTAGTATTGCGCCTTCTGAATCTAGCAAACTGCAGTTTTTCTAACTATAGTTAGTGAGCAATATCTTTGCTTGTTCACAAACTGTGGTTACAACAAACCGTGTTTTGCTGGGTTTTGATGCAATGACAAATCCTGGGGCATTTTAAATCAGGAATGGAAACAGAACATTTCTTCTACTTGCACGCAAAAGGGAGGAGGGAGTATAAGAGGCTCATGCTAATTATGCTAAATCATGGGTTAATTATAGTTTAGCATTAAGTGTGAACCCAGTCAATGTCTCCTCAGAAAGCCAAGTTAAAATAAAACATTATGGATGAGATTAACAAATTCTACTCCACAGATGTATTCTACAACTCTAAAAATTAACACTGTTGCATTAAAAAAAATTAAACTCCAGAGCTATAATCCTTCCAAAGTTGAGAAGTTTAAACCTCATTGACTTCAGGGAAGGAGTTTAGCACATGTTTAAATAGCCTTTAAAAAACAACAACAATGGAAACTAATTGCTTAACTTTGGCTGAATTGTGCCCTATCCTATGTTACTTAAATCTGATTCTGTGATCATTATCTGCCAAGATTTAATGGTACATCCAGGATGCCAGACACGTTCTTGGGTTTTTGGAAGGAAATTAGGTGCCTCCTATTTATTCTGTGAAGGGTGATTACTTTGTTGTTCCATAGCCAACTATACAGTTACAATCTCAGGTTTAGGGCCAAGCTACACATTACACAAGCAATTTCTAACCTTTTTCATCTCACAGGCAAGGCAGTAATATTGGCAAGGCACTTCTGACAAGAGTCTCACATCCCCCAATGGGCCTACTAACATATGACCACCCCCAAAACTCCCACAGCACACCTGCAGACCATTTGTGGCACACCAATGTGCCACAGCACAGTGGTTGAAAATCCCTGCTTTACACACTAGCTGTTGGTAACATTCCCTTTACGGTGGTTTCCCTTCTCTCAATCAGGTGGTTTCCCTTCTCTCAATCGGTGGTTAACCCATCCCAGCCTGCTGTTTGCTCCTTAAAACAGCCCTACAGCCTTCTGCCTGTAAGATTCCAGACCCATGTTAATGGGTAATGTTAACAAGGATCTGAATCCAGTAGGCTTAGGAGGGGAATGTTGCTAATTTGCTGCAGTATAACTGAGAATCTGAGCACTTCCCAGAAAAGGTGCATTTGTTCCCATCCCATCTCGCATCCCTGCTGTCACTTCTCCATGTGTTTTCTAAGGGCACCCCAAGCTAAGCATTCTAGTATGGCCCTCTAAGTTATATTTGAATATAGCTTCAGGGCGCAATCTGGCATAGCGGTGCCAATGGGGCATGTGCCACATTGTGCAGTGTCAAGGCAAGAGCATGTTTGTTTCTTTACTTCAGAATTTCTTTCTTTACTTTGAATTTGTTTCTTTACTGCATTGCCCTTACCCCAGTGCTGGAAAGTTGGTTAGGATTGCACCCTCATTCTCAGTAAGCACTCAGGTATTTCCTGGAGTTCCTTATGACCTCAGCGGTTGAGGGCCCAGCACCCTGGATAACCACTGCTGATGCCTGCCATGACTCCCTGGGGTTAATCAGGCTCACCAAGAATGAAACAAAGAATGAATGAAACAAAGAACCAAGAATGAAACAAACCAGTGTCTATACACCTTGGGACCCACTACCAGAGGCCACATTGCCAAAAGTTCCCTCAGACCCGGGCCACCCCCTCGTTTCTGCATTCCCTTTTGCAAACCAAGTTAACCCCCTAGAGGTCTAAAATGGAGCCAAAAACCAAAATGGACTAAGGCAGGGGTGGCCAACCCGCAGCATGGCCTGTGCCACATTTTACAGAATTTTGAACGTACCACTCCACCTTATTTTGGCCCTCTTCAGACTGCTCAGATGGTTTCACTCAGCAATGGGATTAACAAATGACCTGGGGGAACGCTGGGCGGGACGTGTATGGAACTCCCGCGCGATTGGCTGCCTGTCAGTTCCGCCCCGCCGCCGTGCGGGCCGCCCAGGCCTCGGAGGGGGTGCCTGCTCGCCTGGGGGCCCCCCGGGTGCCCGGGCATGCAGCGGTGGGGCGTGCCAACCGGGGGCAGCGGGCCCAGCCCCGCGCGGACGGCGGGGACGGCGGCAGGGTGGAACAGACGGGCTGCCAATCGCGCAGGCTGCCAATCACGGGCTTCCAATTACGAGTACGTCCCACCCAGCGTTCCCCCAGGTCATTTGTTAATCCCATCACTGGTTTCACTGACCCATGTGATCTGCCAGGAGGCTTGGCTATCTTTGTCCTTCTCCAGGTCTTGTAGCTCCCTTTCTGGGCTTCATGCTGGGAGAACCACCACGTGCTAGTGGCTGTAGAGCCCTGCCCCAGCCAGCACAGCCATGACAGGCAACTTTGCACATGCCGCTTAGGAAGTGCCTGTGTGCCACTAGTGGCATGTGGGCTGTGGATTGGTTATCCCTGGATTAAGGTCAGTATTAGTGCCGTTGCTGATTGTTCTGGCCAGAGGCTGTTGCAATTTGAAATTGTGAAAAAGCAAAATGGTGACAAAGTACACCCTGGACTACCATTTTGCCTAATGTGAATATCAAATTATTTATAGGTGTTCTTCCACAGGGTTCTTCTATAAAGGAAAAAAAATGCAATTGAAACCAGCCTACACTACATGAGACACAAACTAGTCCCTAGATTCGTATTTAACTCCAAATCAGCTTTCCGAATCTCCTTAGCATGAATCAAATCTCCTTAAATGGACCTGGAAGCTCGAATACACTTTAAATGTTGCTGCAAGTTCCTATTTTCCCTCTTTGTTCAGGGAACTTTCCTCTCCCACACCTCGCTTGTCACACATAAAGATTACATATCCTAAAAGTAGCCTAGCGGTGATAAGACGGAGGCATGGCACGCCGCAACACGCAGAGTGTTCCAACAAGTTTAAAACAAATTCAGAAAACCTGCCAGAGATCAGCCTCATCGTGTGCCTGACCAGCTCTGGCAGCCCTTCCCGTTTGTGTTTATTTTATTCATAAATCAAAGCACACAGTCTGCCGTGGAGCCACTTAGCATTCATATGTGGGAATCTGAGATCATGTTGTCTTGCTGATCTCACAAAAATAAGAGACGCAGAATGAGTGACGGTCATCTTTTGGTTTGGCAGTAAAGCCAAAGTCAAACCCAGCACTCTAGCTCCTGGACCAAACTGTCTCTCAGTAAAACAGTGCCAGTAGCCCGAGGTCAAACCGGATTGGCTTGTACTGATATCCATGTTTGATAAAAGAAGACACTTGTAGAACTCCTCTTTGTATCAAACACTGATCATGTAACCACTGTTACTTGTTTCAATACATACACAGCACACTGGACACTAGCTGCAAAAACATGTTTCTTTGCCCCTTATATGGGGCATTACAGCAACAACAGAAATCCAACTATGTGAACTCCACAGCCTGCCTTAGTTCCACAATTATTCTGAGAGTGCAATCCTAACCTGGAGTTAGCCCGGCAGTTTGGCCAGCAAAGTTTGGCTGGCACCAGGGCCACCGTACAGTATTTTTGGATGACTCTCAGAGTCAGGGAGGATGGTGCATGCCTGTGTGCTGGCCTCTCTGACTCTGAGAGTGATCCAGACATACTCTACAGTGTCCCTAGTGCCAGCCAAACTTTGCTGGTCTAACTGTGCCAGCCTAACTCCAGGTTAGGATTGCGCCCTGATACACCTACGCTGATACATCTATTTTATCATTGGGATCTGACACTTCATTTTTATAATGTGACTAGCATATGTGGGAAGCTCCGATCTGGATTAGGACCTTGTGGGAGGGCAACTTTAGACCTTTGTTCCCATCACAATTCTATTTTATATCCTCTCCCCACCCGTTCATGGTGTCTGTTTATCCCAGGAAAAACGTTCTTAATGGCAATTTGGCACCAATGCGAGTTTTTCTTCAGAGGCAAACAGTCACAAGATTGTTGGTGGGGGCAATGGGTTAAAGACCCCCTCTTTGTTGTCCCAGTTCAATTCGAGGGGATCCTACGTGTGCTTATTGACATTCAAAAATCATAGGCCCTCACCATGCAACAGCAATATTGACTTGCTTAGGATTTAGTGAGGTCATTAGCATGGACCGAAACCTTGGTGTGGATTATTAGAATTGGGTTTGCCATGCAAACACACCGACGGCGCAATCCTAACCAATGTTCCAGCACTGACAGAGCTGTGCCCATGGGTCATGTGCTGTATCCTGCTGAATATATCCAATGTGCTGAACAGGAGTCACGGAGGCTTTCTCAAGGTAGGGAATGTTTGTTCCCTTACCTCAGAGCTGCATTGCCCTTACCACCCATTGCCTTGCATTGCCCTTACCCCGGTGCTGGAAAGTTGGTTAGGACTGCACCCCAATCCCACAATTAAACTCTTTGCAGACACATCCTATGCTGAAATTTAGGACCCAGGTCTAACTTCAACAGAAAGGTGGGGTATTTAAGGGTATTTAAGGTTAAGGGAGAACTTGTTCCTTTAAAGGTCCATGCAAGCCTGGTGGGGTCTACTAGGACCTACACCAGCAATATCACTTGTACAAGTCTGTTTTGACCCATATAGGCGGATTAGGCCCAGGAATGGGTCAGGATATAGTGGGCACCACTGCCGCCAAACCTGCCCTCCTCCCTACCCCCCTTGCCATCCCATTCTGCCCCCTCCCTGCTTCCCTCCTGGCCCATGCTCAGCCTTACCTCTGTTGACAGGCGTCCAGCATCCACTGCTGCACAGAGCTGGCCACTCGCCACCTTTGGCGGTAACCAGGCAGCATCCTCTGTCAGAGTGACAGCTGGAAAGCACATTATGTCAGTAGGACACTTGTTCTGTCACATAACATGTACTTAGGTTTGGGCCCATATTTAACTGCAAGTACACACATAAGCATACTTAACCCTCTGGGAAACCGCAGTTCTGTGCACTCTCACTTGGGAATAATCCTCGTTGAATGGCATCCAATTAAATAGCCACAGGAATGGGCTGCACATGATGTGCATTTGGACCACTGTAGCAGTGATGTCATGCAGGGGGTACGCGGGGGTACGCAAGTACCGGTTCCTAGGATTACGGCTGGCCCTGCCCATTCGCCCGCCCACTCATCGACTCCGCCCCCTGCAACATTTGAATTTCCTGCACGTTTGAGTTGCCTGCATGTTCTCAGAGCCAGGCAGGCAGGCAGCGAGTGGAGCCTTGCCTTGCCTTGCCACTGAAAAATGAGCTGCTCTGGGGTTTTGGAACTGTTGGGTCACTTTAACATGATGCCAGGCCTCTTTAACATGTTCTGGGGGTGCTGTGGAATACTGTTGCAACTGTTGGGTCAGTTTAAAATCGTCTGAGTCCTCAAGAAGGGTTTTTTCATGTCACTTCCTGCCACGACCTCACTTCCGGCTTATGACGTCACTTCCGGTGGGCGGGTCCCAACACGTGCCAATCAAAAGTGAGTACCTGTTCTTAAATCATTTAGATGACACCACTGCACTGTAGTATTGGCCACCAGCAATTCTGAAGCGAGCTGGGCATCTCGCTTGGCAATGTAAGTTCTAACTGCTAGACAGCATTCCTGACATCCTCCATTGCTACACAATGCAAACAGTGAGTCATTCTCCTCAGGTGAGTCAGCTTGGAAGTGATTAGAAGCAGGAGGCTCCCTTCTATTAGACAAGGAATTTGACTCTCTCAAACACGTTTGGCTTTGAGGGTATTCAGTGGCAATCACCATTTCAAGTTAATATTCTTCTAGATAAGGCAAGTGTGCACAACTGGCCTGCCTCTGGTGGCTCCTTCTTAAAAAACCCATCCCTGCAAGTTCCCTGGAGGCCCTGGTTTTGCACCATGGCTGTGTGACTGTTTGCCATAAGAAGAAATGCACAGTGCCAGTCAAAATGTTGGTGAGTGTGGGTGCAGATTCTGGTTGTGATGAGCAGGTCAAAATAACCCCATTGCTAGAGGTGACGGTTTTATTTTTGTGTGGATTTCAATTTTTTCCAAAGGTAGAAGTGCAGGAAGTGGTGTTTTTATTCAAAATTTACATTGTCATTAGAAATTATAATAGCTTTAAAAGTGTACTAGGTAGGTAATAAAGGCGGTATAGTGTCAGCAGATGAAATTACCCATGCACTCCCCATTACATAATAAAAACCAAATAAAATGAGGGTGTGGGATAATTTTTTGTAGATTTTGGGTTGGGGTTTTTGTTTTTTTTTACAAAAATGCGAAGTGCAGAAAACAGTGTTTTTATTTTGTTATCACCACTTTCTCTACCCATCGCCCACAGATGGCCAGGCTGCAATAAGCAGAACAAAAGAATAGGGCAGGCTTGTGGATTTCCCTCCCCAAGAGTGTGCAAGACAGACTTTAATTTAGAAGCGTTGTGAAATTTTGGCCAGAACTGCTAAAAAAAAAAATGTCCTGGCTTGCTCGAATGCTCGCAAGCAGAATCAAAATGTGTAACATAGGCATGTTTTGAGAGGAGCAAATCTGTGCCCAGTTCAGGCAGCCATTGGTTCACTACCCTTAACATTAGCTTTGGGGCTACGAAATGGGGGGGGGGGGTTGGACACTCCCAGCTCCCCAGCACAGTATTCTTTCCTGCTGGAGGCTTCAACTACCAGAATCTCCAGCAGTAAACCGAAGCTCTTTGCAGAATTTCTGCAAGGAGGTGGCCTTCAAAGGCCTCTCCTCATTGGTCATGATGCAAATAATGTCAGTTTCCCACCAGGGATTGGTAATTCCTAACCTCTGCAGAAAAGAACGTCCCTCTGGAGCCCTGAAAGCCTCTACTGCAGTATCTGCCACTGCCTTTCTGTTTTCCAGCTCAGGTGGTAAGTACTGTACTGTGCTTGGCTTTTAGGTCTGCAGGGGTGGAGATGGCCACCTGTTCAGAAGGTGATCAAGAGATTGACCTCTTTTTGGGCAAACGTTGGCTTACCCAGTTTAGCCCAGGGTGTAGCTAAAGAAGTGCTAGAGGGTGCATCAAGCTTTAGGGGGGCAACAATCTGAGCTTGATATTAGGGGGGGGGAGGGAAGACTGGGGAGAGAGGAATGGGTATTATAGGTTCCATGATTTACATTTGTGTTTAATAAAGTTAAACCCCAACCCTATTCTGGTGTCTTCCTTGAGGGTGGTGCACGGGTAATAGGCTACTTTAGAATGCTAGATGCAGGGGAGTGGCAGTGGGATACAAATATCTTGTTGTCTTGCATGCTTCCTGAGGCATCTGGTGGGCCACTGTGAGATAGATACAGGAAGCTGGACTAGATGGGCCCTTGGCCTGATCCAGCAAGGCTTTTCTTATGTTCTTAGTGGCCAAAATTGTGAAAACCTTGATATGTATAAATAATGTCATCATGTTAACTATCACTGGAAAGGTAATTTAATGCAGAATGCAATGAAACAGATCAGAGTGTAGTATCTCCATTCTATCAAACGGTATGACAAAAAAAGAACGAAAATGAAAATACGACTGTGATGTCACTTCTTGTTGTAACACCACTTCCAGGGCGTCATTTTGCCCCCTTCACCGGGCTACACTTTCCTTAACTATGCCAGTGGTTTAGGCTTTGCCATTTGACTTATGACTCAGTAGTGAGTCATAAGAACAAGCCTTACTGGATCAGGCCAAAGGCCCATCTTGTCCAGCTTCCTGTATCTCACAGTGGCCCACCAGATGCCTCAGGGAGCACACAAGACAACCAGATACTTGTGTCCTGCTGCCACTCCCCTGCATCTGGCATTTTAAAGTAGACTATTACCCTTGCACCACCCCCAAGGAAGACACCAGACTGAGGTTGGGGTTTAACTTTATTAAGCACAAATGTAAATCGTGTAACCTACTGAACACCCATCCCTCCCTCGCCAGTCTGGGGTATGCCAAAAAAAAAAAAACTGCCATCCATACTTGGCCAATTTGGATGACAGAAAAAAATTCCTACCTGGTCCTCATGATGAGTGACTAGCTAATCTCAGACTGGACATACCCATCATAGTTTGTAACCTGCAATGGAGTTTTCCTCCATAAATCTATCCAATCCCCTTTTAAAGGCATCCAGGCCCAATGCCATCACCACATCTCGCGGCAAGGAGTTCCACATTCTAATTACACGCTAGGTAAAGAAATATTTTTTGTTTTCTTGATTGAGTCTAGATGTGCTTTGTGGGAATGACTCTGTACGAGATCTGTGTATGTCTGTGAAATAAGATGCTTTCCTCTGAGAAGACCTCACTTGCCATGTTAGTTTTAACATTGTCTCTGTAAGTAGTGTGAACGTGTGTGACTTCATAGTTTGTCAGTGATCAGATGTGTGCCTAAAATTCTGCCACACATGGAGGAAATTCCTCCTCATCCCTGAAAACTGCTTAGCCCCATGCATGCCTGAGTATGAAACTGATATAGGCCTGAAGTTCTCAAGCCATGCATTTTTTGTAGGTTTGCACATGCAACAGAATTAGGTGTTAAGAATCCTGAGTTGGCAGAATGAATGTTCTACTTTGGATGGTAAATGGAGATGCTATTTCCCTGCAAACAATCCCCTCCCAAAAATACCAGAACAAAACTTGCACATCACAGAGAAAAGTTCTAGCCCAGTTCACACCTTGATGTGCTAGTTTGCTACTTACAGGAAGGTTCATTTACACAGGGAAGGATTAAAAAAATACCCTTGCAGTCTAAAGTAGTTCTGACCAACTCAGAACTTTTCCACTAAAAGGTTACCAGTAAACCTACACAGCTCTGACATAGGGTTTTGCTTATTTAAGAAAAGCAAGTGAGATTCTGGAGATGAGAAGACAATGTTTAATCTTTACCACATCACTGCTTCTTCATTTTCCCTTTCTTCCACATGAGTAGTTTCAAATACTGTTTGTGAGGCAGGCTGTATGTGTAGGCTAGGCCTTAACCTTTTTGCTTCTGGTGATAGAAAGAGCATGGAATTGTGGCATTCGTTATTTTAGGGTGCAATCCCAACTTTCCAGCCCTGGGGTAAGGGTGATGTAGCTCTGAAATAAACATTCCCTTACCTTGAGGAGGCCTCTGTGACTACACTGCAGGATGCAGCACATGCCCCATTGGCATGGCTATGCCAATGCTGGAAAGTTGGTTAGGGTTGTGCCCTGAAGTTGCAATCCTTCTTATGCACACTCACTTGGGAATAGCCTCATTGAACTGAGTAGGACATGACTTCTGATTGAATAAACAAGAGCTTGTGCGCTGCACCTAAGGCCCTTTGGCACAGACAGCCTTTGGGGTCAGGATAGCAGTGAAGCAGACCTCAATCTCCATCTGCTGATCAGTCCTCTGTGAAGTTTCCCATGCTTGTTGCTTTATTACATTTAATTGGGGAGCACTGTCTCTGCACAGTCAAAAGGAGGCAAATCCAGCAGACTGTGCATTCTGTTGTGCAGCCTCTTTTTCTCCTTGTGAGTGTCCTTTTCAAAACTGAATGGAGGGGGAGGTCTGGGGAGGAGAAGGGCTGACTTTTGAAATACTTGGTTATCTCTGTCTTGCATGATTTTGTCAGATCCAGATGTTAATGATTTGAATGTTGTATGCAGTTCCTGTTTGGGGAGTAGAATGTACACAACTGGCTGAAAATGAAAATCCCCACTGCATCCTTCAGGAACCTGTTGTTGATTTGAAGACAGCCAATCCTAAAACACCAAAGTCTAAGTCCCATTACTTCCGAGTAAACAAGCGCAAGATTGCGCTGCCCGGTCACAATCCAGTTTAGAGTCAGCGATTTAAAAGCCGTGGGATACAAATGGGTGATTTTTTTTTCTTTTTAAGACAGAAAGAAAAGCACATGTTGTATATTCGTCGGGCAAAGTTTGCAGTTAGTAATATCGAAAATATGGGGCACAAAAATTGACTGGCCGCAATCTTTTATCTCAACGCGAAGAGGGGGGGGGGGAATTCCGAGAACTGAAACGTTGCATAACATAGAAATGTCTGAGATGCAGATGGAGGGGAAAGAGAGACAAACTCGATCCAGCCGTAGTTAACAGAGAGCCGAAGGATGCGTCTTCCAAGGAAAGGCACATTTCCGCAAACACAAATGCACACGCTCTGCCAAGCCTTGCTGGGGCCGCAAGGAAACTAAGTGTCCTCTCACGTGGGGAAGGGAAACGGCTCGCAAGTCGCGCTGAGGGCTCATCCGAAGGAAGGGGGAGAATCGGGAGGCGAGAGAGGAAGGAGGAGTTTTCCTTGGCAAGAGCTCCTGGTTCCCATCACAGCGCAAGGCCCCGCCCTCCGCCCAATGGGAAGCCTCCGCCGCTCTGACTGATGGGCCCGTGCACGAGTCCCCCGCTGGGGATGTTGCTCTGCTAGCATGATGGGGTTAACCGCGGAGCCCGGGCGCAGCAAGTTGGTGTGTCTTTCCTGACGCGCGTCCCGGACAATCAGGGCATTCCCTGGACGGGAGCTTCCACTGGGCATCTGTGGAGGGGCGATTCCTCCACCCTCCCCGTTCGCCCTGCACTGCAGCTCATTCCGGCCAAGGAGGCAAGCCAGATCCGGATGGTGTCGCCGGGACGCGGTGGCCGCAACTCGTGGTGTGTGGAAACTCCGTGCGAAGTTTGCGGCGCGTTGCTCCCAAGTTGCTCGCCGAGGCGATCGGCTGCTTTGACAGATCTCTCCAGAGGTAGGATCGAAGGGTCCTCGGAGAGCTGATTAGTTACACGATCTCCTTTGGGGCTGCAGCAGAAAGCCAGGGAGTCCCAGCCTAGAAGTAAAGGGCGGAAAGTGCTTGCTATGCGTGCTGGGCACGGATGCCTGCTTCGTTCGTTTGGGCTGCCTAGGGACTTCCCCTGTCCTTCCTCCCCTTCTGTTCTCGCTGTTTGGGAACAACAGAGAGCACGCACTGAGTTTGACTGTGCCCACGCTTTGACTGGAGTGTGTGTGTATGTGTGTTTACAAGAGCCAAGCCTTTGTAGTAAGGGCGAGTGGCTTTCCTGGTTGGGTTTGGTGAGCAGAGATAAGAGAGGCACACGCATTGTTTGCACTGGAATAACAATGGATGTGTTCCAGCTGCAAAGCAAGCAGCTGGATACCCTTCTCTAGGATTTCCCCCTCTATCAGTGATAGGAGGATGGTGAATCTGGCCCATAATCTGCTTTACTTGGGGTGTGTGCGTGATTTAATAAACTATTGACTAACTTCTCCCGGGGAACTCGAAGCCTCAACTCAATGCCTGACAGATCACTTGAGAGTAGGAATAAGATTTCAGGCTTATTCTGGATTTCATCCAGAAGTGAGTTGTATCACTCTGAAGTCAGTGATTTGACTGGTGTCCACAAACCACTTAACTCAAAGTGTGCCTGACTTCAGTAGGGAGACGGTAAGCTTGTAATTCCCCCACCCCCCATTTATCCGAACTGACTTCAATGTAAACCCTGCTTTACTCTTGAGTAGTCTAGCAGGCTCCTAGAGTAAGACTGTCCACTGGCTGTCACCAGAGCAGTCTGCAAACTACTGACATTAGAGTAGGATCATTGAATTCCAGTCACTTTTCCTAGAGTAAATGCCTTGTACCATGCATAAAATCCCTCTCACAAAAATATTCAGTCCTGATTGTACTGGAAGAGAATTTATTGGCTCTCTGGTGTTGAACTGTGAAATCCTAACTGTTTACTCAGGAGTAGGCCTCACAAGTTTGATGGCACTTGCTCCTTAGAAAGTATGTTTAGTAAGTGGAGCCTCTGTAGCTGTAGATTTTGGCAAGTGGCCCAAATGGTCGCTTGTATGTTGTTTACTATTGCACAACTACTACTGCTAACACTCTTGATTTCTTGGCTATAATTACAGGTTTGATTTGTAAAGCATCTTATCTATGTCATTTTTAGGTTTTGTTAAGTGCATTGGAAGCTTCATAGACCATACTCGCACTTGCTGGTGGTGCTTTCCTAGTTTTAAGTATATGTGGCAACAGTGCAGAATACTGCAGTTTGGATTTTGGGGGTCAGAAGGATGGTGTTTTTTCTTTTGTTTCTAAAATCCGGCATGCTGTTCACAGCATGTTACAGGCTTCCTGTGTGACCTTGGGGAGAGGATGTTATTTTGGGCTACTCTTGGGGCAGTTTTGGGGTCTGGAATAAATGAATTAAAGGTGACATACTGTGGAAGAGGTCTTGATAGAAAGAAACCTGCAATGTGTTCAGAAGTGCTTGCGCTCAGGCGAGCCTGTATTGGATTGGAGCCTTAGGAATACATTTTGCTGGACAAATTGCACAGCAGCAGTGCATTGGCTCCTAAATTAATGTGTTCATGAAGGCTGCACAAGGCACCGCATGGCTGTGTGTAGAAGACACTTGATAGTGCAAGGCTGTGGTGTACTGGTTGTGCTGTTGTCCTTTGTGCTCAGCCACAAAGCTTCCTGGGTGATCTTGGGCCAGTCATGATCTCTCAGCCTAGCCTACCTCACAGGGTTGTTGTGAAGACAAAAAGGAGGGAAGGAACCATGTACACCACATGGAATTCCTTCATGGAAGGGTGGTATAAAATGTGAAAAAATTCTTGGAAGTGAATCTTATTGAGGTCAGTGAAACTCTCAGACAGGTGTGCATAGGATTAGGATGCAATGCTATGCACATCTACTTGGAAGCAAGTCACACTGAACACAGTGGGACTTATTTCTGAGTAAACATGCATATGAGCAGGTTGAAAGCCTGTGTCATTCTAGGAAGGCAAGAGCAATTTGGTTGTACTTTAGCCATTTGCAGTTTTAGCTGTTTTGTACAGTGCAGTGACATTTAATACGTCTTTTGGACAGGCTGCATAAAAGGATAGCCTTTAGACCCTGGCTGTTTCATTCTTGTGGCTATATCTTCCATTGCAGAAGTACCACACTGTAAGCTAATACAGCTTTACGTGTCAGTACTGTTTGGATCAGTGTTTCTAGCCCAATTTGGATTGCTGAGTGTTCTGTGTTTCAGTGTCTTGATTCTTTCAAAGGCGGTCCCTTGCGTCAGATCATTCTGGGGTTGTGAAACTTGCAGACTAGGGACCCCACTTTCCTTTTCCCTCCCCTCAAATATATTTCACTTGATAGCTAACAGCCAGTGGCATTCCCAAAAGCAGAGGAAAGCGTTTTTAGGTTTATAAAACCTCCACGCCCATATAAAGTTGCCCCTTCACTCCAGAGCCATTTGCAGCTGTGAAAGCAAAGCAATCCTCTCACAGCCACAACTGGCCCTGAAGGTGAGGCAGAGGGGCTATTTTACACAGGCATTCTGGAACCTGAAAAACTTAGTGCTTTGCCCCCCCCCCCCAGAATGACACCGCTGACAGCCAAAGAAATCCATGCAGTTTCAACAGACTGAAATGGATACTATTGATACTTCTGTCCTAAACCTGGCTTGAGTAACCTTAATGTTTTGCTTTGGGGTTATATACATTTCCAGTGATGTGGTATGGTTGTTATTAAGTATTAGCAATTTGGCTCCAATTGAGAGTGTGTCTGAATCATTATTTGATGCATGTGTTTATTGTATGAGACCTTGATTTCCATGTGCGTCTCCCTTGCTTTCTTTTAGGGGACAAGCTGGAAGCTAGAAAAAAAAATCTAAGGTTAATTCTTGGTTCTAAGACTTGCTCTGCCTTTGACCAGATGCATAGCAACAGAAAATACCAAATCTTGCACCAGAATAACAGTGCAAATGAATATTCAGAAATGCTACTGTGTTCAATGGGACTGATTCACAGATAATTGTGTTCTAGGATTGCAGCTCAGTGTCACATGCTAGCAGAACAGGAATATTCATTGTAGCACTGAAAACAGCTTCAGTAATGCAGTTGTTTAGGGTATTTGCTGAGTTATACAGGTGTCAATAAAATGGCTGCATGGAGCCAAATCTGACATGGTGGGCTTGTTTATACAGAATGCAGGATTTAGGAGGAGCGAGGGATATAGTAGTCTTCATATTGTTGGGCAAATGTCTTGTTGTCTGCAATCTACCAGCAGTTCCCAAACTGTGGGTCAAGCCCCAATTTTTGGTGATTCGCAAAACTGACAGTGTAGGTTAGGCTATGTGCATCAAGGGTTAAACAACCTGTTATTGAATAGCTTTTGAAGTGAAAGTTTTTTATAGGGTCCTGATGTTAAAACGTTTGAGCACCACTGCTATATACACTTCCCTGGAAGTAAGCCTCATTGAAATCAATTAGCATAGAACTGTGCTGCAAGTTACCAAAGTCTAAAAATGTTGTAGGGTTTTAAACTCTTCTTTCTCCTGTATTTTTTAGCAAGTGCATGACAAGCGGCAGTCTTGCAAGCAAAGCTTTTTTTCCCCAGCATGCGGGTACAATGATAGGAAACGCTTTGTGTAGAATTTTTGCTTATTGTACAGCAGGCAGAAGCCTTGGCAGGACAAAAGTTGGCGGCCTTGAAATATATTGTGACTGTACTTGCTTCTAAAGGTACAGTCCTAGACACACTTGGGATTATGTCTCATTGAACTAAGTGGAATTTTTGGATTCATATGTGTAAGTTCAGGCTGTAAAAGTTTGGATGGAAACAGTGGTTCTGTTTGCTTTTATGATGCATAAAGCTATTTGGGAGTATGCAAAATACTCTTCCTTGCTTGCTTAGCTGAAACATTAATATAAAAATTTGCCCATTAATCCTGGTCATTTCTTCTGCAAGGCTCATGGTCATTTCTTCTGCAGAACCGGTCAAGGTTCTGCGTTAGTAGGACCATGTAAGCAAGAAGATGCAGTGACGCAAATTGCGCCTAAGGTTAAAGAGTTTGGCTTGTGGAAGAATGCCAGGGCATTTTAGCCAATGCCATTTTACCCAAATGATATCAATGTATCATTTGAATGGGGATTAAATCATTGATTTTTAGAAGAATCCTTATACATAATATAATTCTTATATCAGTGGTTCTCAAACTTTTTAGGCTGGGACCCACTTTTTAGAATGGCACTCATGTTGGGTTCCACTGGAAGTGATGTCATTAATCACTGGAAATAATCTCATAGCCGGAAATGCCATCATCAAGCAGAAAGTGCTGGCAGTGTGACATAATCAAATGACACTCATGGAATGCAAACAGGCATTCTTGGACTGGAGCAAATGCACAACCGTAAACATCTTTAACAGAAAGCAAAATTAGGACAAAATATTATGTAAAAGCACTAAACCAAAAACAATTTTTAAAAAAAAGAAAAACCTCACTTGAAAATCCAAACAGTTAACACTCACAAAAGGAATATAACAAGAGTAAGGTCTGCAGTTTCCAAGGTGGCTG
This sequence comes from Lerista edwardsae, assembly GCA_029204185.1. Lineage (NCBI taxonomy): Eukaryota > Metazoa > Chordata > Lepidosauria > Squamata > Scincidae > Lerista > Lerista edwardsae. Next base: position 2,657,015 of record JAJKFI010000105.1, on the reverse strand, counting down.
CTCCCAGTTTTCTGCGACTCACCTGACATCAGGTTGTGACCCACCAAATTGGTCCCGACCAGCGATGGAATCTACAAATGACTTGGGGGAACGGGACTTAGACGGGACTACCGTTTGATTGGCAGCCCGTCCGTGCACTTCCGCTTTCGTTCCGCTTGCCCTGTGGCCGTCCCTGGCCTCGGAGGGGGCGCCTGCTCACCTCGGGGGGAAGGGCTAGGGACAGCTGCGGGGCGAGCGGAACGAAAGCGGAAGTGCACGGACGGGCTGCCAATCAAACGGTAGTCCCGCCCTCCGTTCCCCCAGGTCGTTTGTAGATCCCATTGCTGGTCCCGACCCACAGTTTGAGTAACACGGCCTTATGTAGACTACTTTCGACAAAGAGTTCATAAAGTGGTTTGCATAGCAGAAGAAATGAAAACTTGGTTCCTTGATTCAGAGGGGCTCACAATCAAAAGAACTAGAAAGGGACATGAGCAGACTTTTCTAGCCGCTTGAAAAGATGCTGTGCTGTGCTGTATAGGGACAGTGTAACTCAAACTGTGGGTTGGGACCCATTTGTTATAGGGACATCCCCTGCTAAATATAAGTAAAGAGAGCCATCACTTAAAAGGTAGCTCAGTTAGAAAAATTGGCTATCTTAGTTTCCCCAATAGATTCTTAACTGATTTTCAGAATAAAAAAAATAGCATTGTTTGACACAGCAGAAGATATTCTTGCAAGATACTTAAACAAACACACAAAAATCCCTTCTCAACACCATTTTAGTCCTGGTGCATTCAAAGTATATTTGACACCTCTTAGATAATATGCAGTGGATTTAGTAGGAAATTTACTGAGCTGTTTTTCCTTGTATTTCTATATTAAAACATTGTTAAATCGCTGCAACATTTAATTAAAACAAAAAATCCATGGGAAAACAATGCTACCCTATTTATCTTGGCTGGCTTTCATTTAACCTTTCCAGTGCCAGGCATTCAGACCCTTGCTGGGGCAGAGATTGTGTCTGTCCCTGGATTAGGCTGCCACAGTCCAAAAGCAGCTGAGAAATGTGAACCAAAAGTTTGCTGGCTTAGGCAGGAGGGCCCTGCAATAGAGAAAGTTGCTACAAAGGGGCTCCGTCTTTGGAACGTGCTTTCCCCAGTAGGTTACTAGCGCACAAGGATATTGACCTTGAGGGCACGATGCAGAGTTTATCTTTTCTCCCAGGCTTTCTCTGGGAAAAGGGACTTTCGCTGAATGGTGGGAGTGTCTTGGGGGCTACATTGGATATGAGGGTAATAGATCAGTGTATTCCAACCCAAACCTGCTATAGTCACAGAGACCTTCTGGGGATGTAGGACTAATTTTCACATCAAAACTGGCAGCTTCCTGCTGCCCACTGTTTAATTCTCTTCAACCATTCTGGTATTGCTTCATGGGTAAAGGGAAAGTGATGCAGGGTGTGTGTGCTATTATATAGGAAAGTAAACCATAGACAGGGGAGAGCAGTGCTCATTACCCATCTATCCTTTCCCTTGTTCAAATTGGACTCCCCAGTTTCTTTGTGATTAAAGGAAGATCTGAGTTTGAGTTGCTGCTGTTTGTGGACATAGGTTGCTTGATATTAAGCATGTGTTCATTTTAACTCATATACTTGATCATTCCTTTTCCAGTAACTGCAGTGTTTTGTTTTGTTTTGTTTTTACTTATGAGATTTTGCTTTAGATCAGTATCTGGTAAGGATGCATCCCACTTAGTAGCGTTTTGCATGGCCTGGTTCAAGAAATCATGCGCATAGTTGGGCAGTCCGCACCACGTTCTACCACTGTATGCATTCTTCAAAAGAGCTGGTATCACATAGTGGCTAAGGGCCCAATCCTCGTTAATTTTCCAACTCTGATGCAGCCGTGCCACTGGGCTATGTGCTGCGTCCTGTGGTGGTGGTGGGCAGTCACGGAGACCTCCTCAAGGTAAGGCCATGTTTGTACCTTGGGCTGCATTTGTGGTTGCATTGGTGCTGTTTTCCAGGCTGTTTTCAGGGCAATTTGTGTCCTTGCCCTGGAGGTACAGGTAAACAGGTCAAAGCAAGAGAGAGGAAGCAGGAAATGCAGTCAGAGCTATATTCTAGGGTCCCTAGTGCAGGGATTGCAAGTAAGCAAGAGTTGTTAAGTGAACTTCTCCTGTGGCTCTCACAATCACTAAAAGCCACGAGGCACACAGCCTGGTTGGTGCATTGTCTGGGAGGAGCGGATGCGATAGGCAGTGATTGTCTTGGTGCAGTCAAGTCACAATATGTATTGGGGCAGGATGGGACTTGCCCTGGCAGTTGCCCATGCCTCCCACTTTCAGAGCATCAATCTGATGTCTGGCCCAAACAATAAAACACACAGTTTCATCAGATTTCTGATATGCACTCTCTGAAAGGATCTGAGTGTAGCAAAAAAAAAAAAAATCAGTGTAATTTTAAAGAGAGAGCCAACACTATGGCTCCATAACTAAAAACGGTTTCAAAGTGCTTGTGGAAAAAAGGCAAAGATCTCTTTGCCTTGGTGTGGTTTGTCAAACGGTACTGTATGGACATGATGGTGACTTCAAATGTCCGAGTAGAAGTCATTTGCCACATAGATCTGGGCTGACCTTGTCTGTTTATAAAATGGCTATCTAGAAAATACGATGTGTGTGCTCCATTTCTTTCATGGTATATTTGGTCCTTAATCACTGTTGCTACAGTGGGAATGACCAGTGCTCAGTAGTAGACCACATAGTTTTGCTTGAATAAGTTTCTGGGCTCAATCCCTGGTAATTCCAGAGAAAAGGATTTCAGGGAGCCTGTGCTGACACATACCAAAATCCCTGCCTCAGATCCTGGAAGTCCCTGTGAGTTAAACTAGACAATAGTGGGCTAGACAGAACAACAGTTCTATTGTTGAGGTTTCCCCACGACCGAATGGTCTAATCGTGACCGACTGTAGGGGGCGGTGCCAGTGGTGTCATTCAAATGATTTAGGAACAGGAACTCACTTTTGATTGGCACTTGTTGGGAACCCGGAACCAGCCACGGAGCCTGAATGACATCACTGCCTTCGCCCCCCTAGGAATCCGGAGTCGCTCCCTTTAACCCTCTGAGTGCCAGCCAACCAAGAAGAAAAGCTCTTTGCAGAGGAATTGGGAGGGGGGAGGAGGGAGACTGAAGTGGGCGGAGTCAGCCCTAATTTTAACTAGTGGAACTGAGTTCCCCCGCGTTCCCCCTGCATGACATCACTGGGCGGTGCTCATCTCCGTTTCACAGCCTGTAGAGCCGGCGTATTTGTCCAAGAACAAGCTTCTGTGATCATGTGGCTGGCATGACTCTAGGAACACCGTTACCTTCCCACCGAAGTGGTCCCTATTTATCTGCTTGCATTTAGGTGCTTTCAAACTGCTAGGTTGGCAGGAGCTGGGACAAGCAACGGGAGCTCACTCCGTCACGCAATCTTGAACTCCCAACCTTGCAGTCGAAAGCCCAGCAACAGCGGATTAACTCGCTGCGCCACCACGTCCCCTCTGGTCTATTGTTGAGTAGACCAGTAAATAGACTGATTTGGTAAAGGCAGCATGCATGACATGCAAGCAATCATTTACTGTAAGGGTGCAATCCAACCAACTTTCCAGCACTGACCTAGCTGCGCCAATGGAACATGTGCTACATCCTACAGTTGGAGGGCAGTCACTGAGGCCCCCTCAAGATAAGGGAATGTTTTGTTTCCTTACCTCAGAGCTGCATTGCCCTGACCCCACTACTGGAAAGTTGGTTAGGATTGCACCCAAAAATAACTAATGCCACAATCCTATGCTTGGCTATTTGGAAGTAAATTTCATTGAGTTCAATGACTTACCCCAGGTAAATGTGCATAGGGTTCCTACCTCAGTCATGTGTGGATGTGTTAATGGGACAGCTCAAGTGTCAAATTAATTTACTAGTCTTTTTATATAATTTACTAATTTGTGGGTTGTTTTTTTTTAAACTAATAGATAATTTCACTTTCAGATGACTATGCTACTTGGCCACAGTATTGGCCTGCATTCTGCACTATTGAAAGGAGTGAGTCTTGTGCCAGTAAGGCATTTTGACGTTGCAACTTCTTTAGGCGTTTGTGCTGGCATTGTTCCGCATGGACAGTTTTCCCACAGGTACGCATTAAGGCTGTGTGCATACAGGAATTTCGGAAAAGCAATAGAAGTTACATTGCCCTTATATTAGTGGTGAGGTGACACGAGCTCTGATACAGCATTGGCTTGATAATTGTATAAGCATAATGAGGAGGAGAGGGTTCATGACGGGAGTTAAAAAGCCTGTAGATTCCTAACCTTACGGCAGCTGCTTCCCTTAGCCTCTTCAGCTTAATGGGGTGGTGAAAACGATAAGACTGGGCAGCAGGAGATTCAGGTTGAATCAGTCTCATAGAGAAACTTCTTCTGAATGGCAGTATGCTGCTTAAAAAGAGAGCAATGTTCTTATTTTTAAGAAATTTTTTAATTAACTACATGTGCAGATGTGTGAATATGTTACACATATCTTTAAAAATAACCCCCACCCTGTGTGTGTGTGTGTGTGTGTGTGTGTGTGTGTGTGTGTGTGTGTGT
>JAJKFI010000105.1:2636364-2652403 GCA_029204185.1 Lerista edwardsae | reverse complement strand
GTGTGTGTGTGTGTGTGTGTGTGTGTGTGTGTGTGTGTGTGTGTGTGAGGGTTCAGTCCTAACCTGGAGTTAGGCCAGCAAAGTTTGGCCGGCACAAGGGCCACCGTAAAGCACATTTGGACCACTTTCGGACTCAGGGAGGATAGCACACATCTGTGTGCTGGCCTCTCTGACTCTGAGAGTGGTCCAAACATGCTTTATGGTGGCCCTTAGGCTAGCCAAACTTAACTGTGCTAGCCTAACTCTCTCTCTCTCTCTCTCTGTGTGTGTGTGTGTGAGTGAGTGAGTGAGTGAGTGAGTGAGACACACACCTAAAGAGCTTCACTGCATGTCTGATGGGCTGCATTCAACTGGGCAGGTCACATATGGAACTGGCATGTTGCATATCATCCTGTAATGGAGAAGGCAGAAAGACGTCATTGTCCATAGGCCGATGCAGCTTCTGCACAAGTTCTCTTCAGTAGCAGCTTCTTCCTTGGGTTGTCCTGCATTGTTCTCAATGCAGGCCCAGTTGATGGTCCATATCTGTGTGCATGATTGTGTATGGCTGTAGACCTTGGTGAGTAAAGAGGGTGTGTGTGGTCTTGAATACGGCCTCCCAGCTATGTGGGCCTCAGATTGGAACAACATTGGCCTCCCATTTTTCTAACCATAGGGTCCAGACTTGCTGTAGCGATCCTCATTCAGTGGTTCGGCATTATGATGACTTAAGAGCAATTAGCTCTTTTATAGCTTTGCTGGACTGAAAAGCACACAACTATGAAAGCACTTTGGGGATTACCATTGGATCAGTTTCTTGGTTGCTTTCCATCCAAAATGTTGTTATTTTCTCCCTGGGAGCATCAAGTTAAAAAATCTAGGCATTGTAGCTGAAAGCAGCGTGTATCCTGCTAACATAGTTATATGTAAAGTCCCTGATTCATCATTTAGGAGGATATCAAGCTGAACCTTTTGCGGCCGTAAGCAAGAAATTCAGCTTTATGTGGCTTATTAATGCCAGCCGCTGTTCTGCACATACATTGTGGGAACAGTTCATCACAACATGTGTACTTTTTCAAGGCAAAATGTCTTCACTCTGATAAATGCCCCTTTCAATAGGAAGTCTTTAGTGAAGGCTTAAGCAGATGGCCCAAGCCAGTTTCTCAGCTTTTGCGTGCAAGGAAGGTTTAGTGATAAGAATTTGAGATTAAACTGGTTATGCCGAGACCTTGAAAGAGACCTCTATAGATTGTAAAGGAAAAGCTTATCGGAAGGTCATGATCTACAGCTAGCTAGTTTTCTCAGCAACAACCCAAAAATGAAGAGGAGGCCCTTTGAGACTGCTTCTCTGCAGAGCGGTAAGCAACAGTGGAGGAGGCTTTGGCTGTGAATTAATTTTTGTTGATTGATTGTGTTAAACGTATATAAATGCAGTGAAGGCTTCCCAATGAAGCCTGTGGCATTTTTTTTTCTGTAATGTGCAAGTAAATTGGCGTGCAAAATGTCTTTGCAGTGCAAAGGAACGGGTTCTTCATAAACAAATAATTATAATGCCATAAAGAGAAGTATCGAGCAAGACTTCGGTGCTTGAGAGGCAAAGAGAGATTTCCTTGCGCACATCTCCACTATGCACTAGGACAGTGTTTCTCAAGCTGTGGGTTGGTGTTCGGTGAGCTGATGTTCGGTGGGTCACAGAAAGCTGGGAGCAACCATCTTGGAAACTAGATCTTATACTTGCTATATTCCTTTTGTGAATGTTAACAGTTTGAATTTTTAAGTGAGGTTTTTTAAATTTTCAATCATCAATCAATCACTAGTATTTATATACCGCTTTTCAACACAGAGTTCACAAAGCGGTTTACAGGCAAATAATAACATTAAAGTTAAATGGCTCCCTGTCCCAAAAGGGTTCACAATTTTGTTTTTAATTCATTGTTTTTACATATTATTTTGTCTTAATCTTGCTTTCTGTCAGGCATGTTTCATTGTCATGCAGTTTGCTGCAATCCAAGAACGCCAGTTTGCATTCCAGGAGTGTCATTGGATTACGTCACAATGATGGCACTTCCTGCTTGATGATGTCACTTCTGGGTCTGTCTTCACTTCCAGGCGGAGCCAAGGTAGTCCTGGCTGCCATTGGAACTATTTGTGCATAAAAACATTACTGATGGAAGTGGGAGGGCACACACAAAAAGGTTTGCCTGGGAGAAAAATTGCCTATGCTGCTTTGAGAGCCACTGTACACAAGGTCATTTAAAGAGGCCTATATGTACACTGACTCTAAATCATTCTAGCATATTTCTTAAGATGCATATTGTAATGAGCATAAGGGCTGAGATCAGAAGCAAAGAACTGTAATCACTTCAGATTGTAGGTAGGGAGCTGTGCAATTAATATGTTCCTGTACATCAAAAAGTCTCTGCCTCTAGGGAGAAACAACCTTTTCCTGTTTGAAACTTAGTTTTTTTAATGTAAGAAGCCATTTGAACATGTGCTTCTCTACCTACTTTTTGGGGGTTCTCTTCTGGTTTTGATCATATCCGTTTTCCTGTTGTGTATCAGAAACTCATCAGGATCAAGAGTGAGCAGTTGCTTTGAAATGCATGCATTAGATTCTGCATTGTTGACAGCTTCTGTCGAGTTGAACACGTGTGTTCTAAGGTCCCAAGTACCTTCACAATATCGTGCCACAAAGGAGGAGGTCCAGTTTAGTTACTTTTTGTTCTTGTTACAAGACATGCACTCTTGTAATGACTGATCATTAGACAATATGCTGTGCGGGGCAACATCACCATGTTTTTTGATGTTCAGATTCAGAATTTTTCTGATTCCACCTCCTGTTTTGCAGAGCTTTGTCTCTGTAATGCTCTCTGGTTCCTTGGCTCTTGAGTTCCTGTACTGACCCTCCTTTTCCCTGCTTCTGGATAACAAGACACAGTTAAGCCTTTTTCTGAGTAGTCTCTGATGAAAAGCAAGACCCTCCTTTTCCTAGTTTTGCCTTCCAAAGCAAGGATTTCACTTTCATTTTAATGGATTTCTCAGCACAAAAAAGGCTTATAGTCATTAGCATAGTTGGATGGAGGAGAGATGACTCCTACGCAAAGGAAGAGTCTTTTTTTTTTTTGACTCATTGTGTTAGAGGCGCTGCACTTGAAAGCTTTTTCTACACATGTGGGAGAAGTTTCCCAATTCAGAACTGCCCATCTAGAAACTTGTCTTCTGACCTTTAGTGAAAGTGTGCATGATTGATCTCTTTGATATTTAACATTTTTTTCTTTATCCCAGAAAAAAAAGAACGCTCTTTTGTTGTTCTTTAAGGAGACTGTCTTTTCCTTCCACGAGCCAGTTTCTGATGTTTGTGTGCATGATTTTTTCTGTAGCCCTGTTCTGTAGTTTAACCTGATTTCCTACCACATGTTGCAAATGTGAATGTTCCAAACCTATCTATAAGCCCCATCTCTATCTGTGTGTACTGTACTTCCTCTGCAGGCACATTTGCACAACTGTGTCTTATTTCTAAAGGGGCCCTGGCCTCCCTTTCAGATTTCAATCTGGAAAAGATTAAAAATGGTTTGTTTTCCGATAAGGAGTTTCCCAATGAAGATCTGCTTAGACAATCTTCGGGGCTTTTTATTATCTCTGAAAAGTAATTGTATCAAAGGTTGTGAGACTGTGTCTTAGAGAAGATCTCCCCCCCCCCCCCGGTCGCCCACTGCTCTAGCTCAGTTGCTTTTGTTATTCATGAGATGGGTATCCAAAAATCCCAATTCTGCATCTAGGTTTTCGCAATGATTAGCTGTTTGGTTTAGGTGTGTACAGTTGTAGTCTGAGCCAAATCAAATGAAGAGTAATGGAATTTGTGTACAGTAGATTTGACAGGCATTCCATTTGGGAAGAGCCAAGGCCAGGGATTTTTTTCTTTCCCTAACGTTAAAGCTCAGACAAAGAAAGCAAGAGATAAGTATGTGTACAATCTTCTGCAAGCTTGCTTCAGACCGATGATTACCTCTTGTTGTTCCACCTAGTAAGTGGCAATGGCAGCTCCAGTGGCACATTCTCCACCCCCCCCCATGCTTTGGAAAACAGTGATATAAGCATATGCAGACCATCATCGTGCAAACAAATATGAGCCCTCCTGCCTGCCATTACCTACAGCAGTTGCCATAAAGGACTCTTGCTCATCCCCTGCCCAGTTCCTGGTTAGCTGTTCGGGCTGACACCCAGTGGGTAGGTTTACTGGGGCAGTGGGGAGCAAGCAGTAGCAGTGGGCTTTCTTCCACTAATGTTACTTAGCGGATGCCCTGAGCCATGATGCAGCCCTGGAAGACAGAGCATTCAAAATGGCATAAGGGGAAGATGCCACTGCTTCTATCCCGTAGTTATCTGAGAAGCATCTCCATGAGCTCTGGCTTCCATGGTGGCACTACAGTTCCTGTCTGCCTCAGAGGTTGGCCAGGCAGAGGTGTGGCACTGGGGTGGCCATGAGCATCTGACCCATAGCCCGCCACCTTTGGAGCCACCCTACCCCCAGTTTGATTTAGCATGGTGTAACAGGTTTTGTGCACAGATTTGCCATGTGCCATTAGCTGCAGACCCGTGATTGTGTCAGCTTCCTTATCCAGCCATAGATGAGCCAGCTCCAAAAATGGGAACTTGTAGATGGGTGCTGTGCAGACTCTGCTCTGGGGTATCTGGGATTCAGATCAGGACAATGATGCAGATGTCCCACTCAAGGCTCCAGGGCTGCATTTTCTGTATGTACTTAAACAAGCTCATAGGTGATCAGTAATTGATTTTTTTTTTGGTCATTTGGGCTAGTTGGATGACTGTGTGGCTGTCTGGCCTCTGTCCCTCTGGTATACTGTCAAAATCTGTTTCACCTTACCTGGTCAGTTGTTTTTCCCACCGTCCAATACGTCCTGATATGGAGAATTGGGTTTAGCTTTCCCTCCAGTTCACTCTCGGTGTTCCCGTTAATGTTTAATTTGTTGTTGTTTTAATATGTTTGTTTTATGGTTACATTGTATTTTGTTTGTTCTCTGTAAGCTGCTTTGGGCATTTGCTTCGGCATAGGAAAGGCGGGGTACAAACAAACAAACAAACAAACAGTTGCAACCTTACATTTTGGGCTTTCCTCTTTCCTATCCATGCAGAATATGTTCATGTGTAAACACCCCAGCCCTGAATGTTAAAAAAATGTCTGGAAAATGGCTAAGGCTTTTTCTCCTCCATTCTGGTAAGGATGAGGGACAGCATGCCACTGGCTCTGGTTTAAGGCTGCTGCACATGGAACACAAAGAATATGAGTTTTTTTCTTCCTCTGATCTTGAAAGCTCTAATCCAGTGGTTCTCAAACGTTCTAGCACTGGGACTCACTTTTTAGAATGACAATTTGTCCAGCACCCACCGGAAGTGATATCATGGCCAGGAGTGCTATCATTGTGATGCCAGAGCCTGATGCTTTCCTGAGAATGCAGCAATAAGTTGGCTGATTTCGCAGCCATTTTCCAATAGCAAAGTGAATTGGAAAGAAAAAACAAACCTATTTACAACCTTGACACAAGCAAAATGACCACATAGTCCTCCCCCTTTCCAGCATCCCATCTTCCCATATTTTCAATATGTCTGCTCTAGGTGCTTTGCAACCCATCTGGAATTGGCTTGCAGCTGGACCACTGGTTGGTCCCGACCCATAGTTTGGGAACCATTTCTCTAAGGAGCTATCTTAGACCAAGTCAGAGTGACAGTCTAGCTCTTTGATCTTTAGCTGGTAGGCTGGGATTCGTCATTGGGTTGCAGCCTGACCTAAGGTGGGTTGCACCAGCAGCAGGGCCACTGTATGCATGTATCAGTTAGGTCTCTTTGGGCAAAATGTAGAACCTAGATCTGAAAAGGCTGAAGTCTGACTACTCTCTAGTGCCAGTCGAGAACTTTAAAAACTGTCTGTTCCGGATACTGCACCGTGAAACCTCTGCTTAAAAACCAAGTGCACTGAGATTTAGCTCCCACCACCTTTATCACTTGAAGGGAATTTTGAGAATTTTTTAGTTAAATTATTCTCAGGATGGTGTATCGCGTTGCAGAACAAGATGGATTTTTAAAGTGCTGTACAAGCAGAAAAAAAAAGCAAAAGCCTCTCCATCCTTTTAAGGGTGTAATTAAGTATGTTTTGTGGCTTCCTGCAGTTTGATGGAACACGTAGTGATACATTAAGTATAAAAAGAAACAAGCAAAAAGTTACGAGAGTCATATGGGAGTAGAGGGGGGCATGGCTGTGAGTGGCATAAGGCAGCCAACTCTTGGCCCGCTTCCAGTTCCCATAGCCTTTAGCCGAGATTTGTGGAAATGTTCTATTACACATGGCAACTTCTGAGTAGCTCTCAAGCGTCAGAAAACTCTCTCCTTGGGATTTGGATGTACTAGTTAAAATAAAACCTATTTTAACTCCCTGGAAGTAAATGTCTTTGTACTGCTTATATTTTGAGTGGTGGGCGTTGTGCCCTGTTCTGAAAACAAGATTTTCTGTATCATGTACTTGGAATCTTGCAGTATTATTTGAAAATACTATCATTCTACTATCTCTCTAGCATATACACAAATGCAAGAGAAAGAACTCGGAACTCTCAGAAGTGTCACTTCAAAACTGTGCTAGGACTGAATTGAGATAAAGGCTGGGTTCAGACCCTAATGTGAAACCTGAGTTTGATTAGCTAAACCGTGGCTTTGTATTATGTCTGAACTCTGGCTTGCCCACAAACCATGGTTTGTTTAGGGCCCAGGATTTGAAACTATGGGTTTGTTTGAAAACCATGCCTGGGCTCATTGTAGTTTGACTTTTTGTGTGATTTTTCACAGACCATTGACCCTCCATGTTTGGGGCTATTGCTTTTGCCTCCAAAGGCTGTTTCGCCTTCGGAAGTGGGGCTGAACTTATGGCCTTTTGAAGCTGAATCCTGAGTGGATGGGAAACAAAGCAGAGTAGTTCTGAATCATGGTTTGCCTGTTATACAGCTGGAAGCAAAAATCACAAAGTTGATTAGCTTGATCAGCACAAATTGTAGTTTCTTGTCACAGATCATTATTTGTCTTTGGAAAAAAAACTTTAAAGGCGCTTCAGAGGGCACCTTCCCAACAGTGAAGGTGCTCTTGAAAACAGTCAGCTTGTCAAATCGGCATGTGTAACCCCTGCAATTCTAATTAGGGATGGGCAACCCCGCCACAGTTTGGATTAACCATTTCCTGGATTGGGCATGGTCTGGGTCCCTGGGCCTTGGCGTGCAGCGATCGCATCATCTCCACAGGCAAGGACTTGCAAGCAGGCCAACACCCTTTTGGATCAGACGTCTTTGTCGTGATGGGATCAGAAATGCAAATCCAATCCGTGTTGTCTTCTGTCTGGCTCTTGTCAGGCTTTCAGTTGCAAGAATTCTGCGCACCAGCTCAGATGTTAGAGGAACTAAAACTGGTTTCTAAATCTAAAGATATTAAAACAAACTGATCTGAAGAGCATGATTAGAGTTTACTGTGTTGCCAATGTTTAAAATAACACCAGCCTTAGAAGTGTCCATGTTTGGAACAAAAACAAGAATCTCCTCCTACCCTGTTCTGGACAGAAACTAGACAAGGCCAAACTAGACAAGTTCACAACATCTAACTTTTTCTTTAAGCATGGGGTAGGACTTAGAGTGGGATCACGGTATCCCTTTCTTTTTTTCAGTGTGATATTGTTGTGCCATCAATGTGCACGACATCTTATTTAGAGTGAAAAGGTAGGTCTTTTTTCCCCAAAGAGCTGTGTCAGTTTGGATATTGACACAGTGGAGGAAGGGAAGGAAACTGGATCCAGGGGAAAACAGGAGAAGCATATACATTATGATTATTTCAGGTACATGCACTTAAGCAGTCCTAACCTGGAGTTAGGCTGGCACAGTTAGGCAGCCAAATTTGGCCGGCACAAGGGCCACCGTAAAGCATGTTTGGATCACTCTCGGAGTCAGGGAGGATGGCACACATTTGTGTGCTGGCCTCTCTGACTCAAAGAGTGGTCCAAACATGCTTTAGAGTGTCCCTTGTGCCAGCCAAACTTGGCTGGCCTAAGCCAGCCTAACTCCAGGTTAGGATTGCACCTTTAGTTACATTAGGAAATGGAGACTAAGGTGTAAAGTTCACTTGCCTTCTGACCCCAAAGTTGCTATTTTCCCCATTAGGGAAAACTTCCCTTTTTAAAGACATGCAGATGTTCTGATGACAAAGAGTAAACTGAATGGATGGAGTGGGAGCGTGGGATTGCATTGCCATGACTTCCACATGTTCAGATGAAATCCTAAACGGAGCCTATGTGCATGCAAGCTGTACATGTGTAGGCTCTATAGGAGCCCTGTGAAAAGGGAGGTTTCTCCTGTGAGTGAACCTATGCATATGTGTATACGGGGTATGCACATGGGCTGTGATGCAGAGTTTCAGCTGGATGTGCAGAGGACAAAGTAAGGCTTGCCACAGCAGTCCCATCACCCCAATGTTTAGTGTACCCTGTTGGCTGTTTCGGTGTGCTGAAATGGACATTGGGAGTCACCCAGTGAGATGGTGGGGCATGTGAGATAGCGAGAGGTGGACGTAGAGAGCAAGAAATGATGCCTGCTGTGGGGTGTGCTCCTGAAGCAACTGCTTTGCATTGTTTTGCGGGAAGGCCTGAGTTAAAACACAGAATTAGACAAAAAGAGCCAATCGTGTAACTCAAGTCACAGCAGTGATGTCATTGGAACTACCCCTGGGTGGAAGCATTTGGTTTATGGTTTTGATTGGAAGTCCTGTGTAGTTTGTTATAGAATGTTGGGGGGCTCAGAAGAGCCTTGTCTTGTAATACGTTCTGTGCTGAGGGCAAAGGTTATGCATACTGACGGGAAAGGAGACTTAGGAACTGCACTGTGATAAGAAGATCAGGAATCGGAAGCCATTTTTCATGCTGCAAAGAAAAGGTTTGACCGGGGAAGATAACAGACTGCAAATAGGTGGAAGGCAAAGCAGGAAAATAAACGGGAAGGAAAAGAGATAATACGAGAAACAGATGGGGGATCTGTTTGGGGGGAAATGAGCATAAAGCGGAGAATCGAGGACCCCATGGAACAGTTATGCCCAGGTCTTGTTAGAAGTGACAAAAGAAATTCTCCAGTCAGCGTTTTATCTGAAGAGATTTATTGCTGGTTTGGTCTTGGAAGGTTTTGGAGGAATAGCAGCAAGTAGTTGTGAGCACTGAGGGCGAGAAACTGCGAGGGGCTGGGGGACAGAGGCGGAGAAATAATATTCCCCACGAGATGGAATCTAATATTCACATTGTTCAGAGATATGGCTGGATAGCACACACTGTTAGAGGTGGAACAGCAGCACCTGATACAGACCAGCCACTGACATTTTTGTGGCTCTAGATGCAGAGGATAAAGTTTTTTGTAACTTATGACCTATTATTTTTCTTTCACATTTTTATACCATCCTTCCTTCAAGGTGCTCAGGGTGCTGTATCCGCCCCTCCTTTTGTCACCACCACAACCCTGCAGAGCAGGTGAGGCTGAGAGATGGTGACTGCGCCAAGGTCCCCCCAGGAAGCTTCCTGGCTGAGTCGGGATTCGAACCTGGATCTTCCAGGTCTAAGTCCATCTCTTGAGCCATGATAACATCTTGGCTTTTCATAGTATTCCAAAGGACAAGCCAGGGGGATAGTATAGTTCAGTGAATCATTCGCATATATACGCATATTGTCCAACACTGTTAAAAGCTGTAATGATTACATTATGGAACAATGAAATCAACTTTTGAAAAACAATATTTAATCGTAATCGGTTTTGTCATTGCCCAAGCATCATGTCTGCTGATGATTCAGGTCTCTCTTTCGCTGCTTTAGTAACGCTGTAAAAATACTTGACTGTCATGCGACAATATTTAACCAACGTTTGATTTTTTTTTTTTTACGGATTAAATTCCCAGCCTAAATGAGACCTAGGGTGCAATCCTAAACTGAGTTAGGCCGGCATAAACTAAGCCAGCAAAGTTTGGCCAGCACGAGAGATACTGTAAAGTATGTTTGGACCACTCTCGGAGTCAGAGAGGCCAGCACACAGACGTGAACCATCCTCCCTGACTCCGAGAGTGGTCCAAACGTGCTTTATGGTGGCCCTCGTGCTGGCCAAACTTTGCTGGCTTAGTTTATGCCGGCCTAACTCTAGTTTAGAATTGTGCTCCTAATTTTGCATCATTTGTATGGATTTGAAGGTTTGCTTTCTTATTCTACAATTCAAAGTTGTGCATTTCTGTTTGCAAACAGAAATGTAGAAATATAATAGACCCTGTTTAAATTTGGTGAGAGGCTGGAAAGTAATGGGCCATATTGCTGAAATGTGGTTGTATATGAACAGGTCAGAAAGGGGAGGGTTTGGCAGACCTTTCCAATGAGAACTATGTAACCCCCTGAAGTCCTCTTTCCTGTGCAGCTAAAGACTGACTTAGGCTGTAATCCTAAACACATTCAAGAGTAAAAGCCCCATTGATGCCAACTGTTGGCAAGGTTGTGCCCTTTGATACGGAGAGTCAGTGTAGCTTTATCCGCCACGACCCCTCTTTTGTACACCACTTCAGCAAATCTTTCAGCCACAAAGGGCAGCATTGCTAGATTATGTGCTGACCTTCAGGAAAAAGTGATCTAACCAACAGTTACAATTTTCCTATTCAGGGTGTTCTGTTTAGTGCTTCTGTATCAAATAATTCTTGGTTTCCGATTCTCTTCTGTTCATTGTCTGTGAAATGGTCATGGGTGTCAATTTCAAGTTTCAAAATGCTTACTCATGCACTGGAGCGCATATGATTTCTGGCATTTGAATGATTTGAGGAACAATTCAAGTTGCTCTGGCAATTGGTCTTCAGTGTCGCTGATACTTGACATGAGTAATTCTTGCATCAGGAATGATTGTTCCATGCATCTGTTCTATGTTCTATGCCCATTAAAGCTTATGCAACAAGAAATTTGTTTAGTTTTTTAAGGTCTTACGGGAATCGGCTCTTTTTCCCACAGTAAACTATCTTGTTCACCTTGACAGAATTTTTACCTCAGCTATATCATATTGATATCTACATATTAATAACCAACTCAGGTGATTGCGTGCCTGTCCGTTTGTATGCAAAATGGGTCTAACCACAGAGAAGATGTAATTTTCACACACTCGTTAGGAACACAAAAGTAGATAAGTCGGCAAATCAGTAGGTGTCATGATTTACACTTGAGTTTAATAAAGTTAAACACCACCCTCAGTCTGGTGCCATCCTTGGGAGTAGTGCAAGGGTAATAGGCTACCTTAGAATGCCAGATGCAGAGGAGAGGCAGTGAGATACAAGTATCTGGTTGTCTTGCATGCCCCCTGAGGCATCTGGTGGGCCACTGGGAGATATAGGAAGCTGGATTAGATGGGTCTTTTGGGCTGATCCAGCAGGCTCGTCTTATGTTAAATTATAAGAAGAGAAAAAGGAACACCAACATCACCATCACCACTGCCCAAAAAAAAAAAAAAGCCACAGCCTGATGTAGACTGAACATTCTTATTGGGCCCTCCAGGGGATGTTAAAAATTGAGATTTACTTGGAAAAAGCTAGTAGCAGAACATTGGGGTGAGGCAGGGAGAAGCAGGGAGGGGGAATTGACCTATCTGGGCATTAGGGGGAGAGGCAAGATTTGGTTGCAGGTCTGTCTTCTGTATATTTGATTTATTAAACAACGCTTTTCACAGCCAGAGATAATGTAGCAAATATCTTTATATTTTTATTGAGGTGTTATAAATCATCCGTGGTTTGCTGCCTTGCCGTAATGTCAGGGAAGGGGGAGGCGCTGTGTGTGTGAGTGATGAAGCTGCTGGATTTATATAGGCTTTGAACGCTCTTCATGTGAACAATGTCTTGGTGATATGATCTCATTTTAAACTACATTGGAGTTTCAGCCCTGTACTGTCCACACTTACCTAGGAGTACTATGCACACGTGACGTACCCATTGAACATACTAGGACTTATTTCTGAGTAAAAAGATATAGGATAGCATGGTTATTCTTCTTTGACTTTTAAGGGTTAATGCTAGGAACCTGCAAGCAAATGTTGTGTACGGTATATCCCCCTGTATCCTACACCCATCTGCTCAAGCAGGCCAATTCCTTCTCCGTACTCCCTCCCTGCGTTTAGCTGTTCATTTTCCGCAGTGGATGCCTTGCCTGCAGTTTGTCTTTAATATACAAAACAAGACAAACTGCAGGCAAGGCGATGCAGGGAACTCCTCAGGTACAAAGAAGTAGCTAAGTTTGAGAGGAAAAGGAAACAATAAAACCACCTGCTATCTACTAGGCAGGTTTGGTCTACCACAGGAGCCACAGTATGTTAAAGCATCCATTTGATGCTTTAATATAAACTGTGCCAACTATTTTTATTTCCCTTGTCTGCGTAGCAATAAGGCTGCATGCAGACATACATAGTCGGCGAGGCCTGCACTTGCTTCTTATTAATCAGATGTATTGGCTTCCTGAGAGGATTGTGTGCAGTGGTAGTTGCCAACTGTTTTAAATGTTTATTGGCTGGCTCTTGTGTCAATCATGAAGCTGTCCCCCCCACTCTAAGTAATATTTCAAGTTTATAGCAGAGCGCCAGGTTTGCGCTTTAGCTTTTGAGCAGCTCCCTGTAGATATTGTTTTAGAAGGCTAATAAAGTGTATGTGTGTGGGGGAGAAGGCCCTATGGTTTGGCTAAAACTGGGGGCAAGTCAGAGGATGAGGCTTGTGGGTTTCATTACTATCAGCCCTAAATGTTTGGCTGCAGAAACCTTCCATACCGTGGTACCATAAATCACAAATCCTTCTTAATGAATTACCTCATGACTCTTTCAGGTGGAAAGCGAATACTTCTCTTTTTGAAATACTATTTGAACTTACTTAATGCGTATTCTATAATGGCTATTCGTCTTGGACATGTGGATTCATTTTGCAGAAAGCCGCACCATGGATTTATGACTGTGCTTTAAAATGAGGGGTTGGCGTAGTAGTTGCGTATATTGACTGGCATTGTCCCTCATTGAGGAGCAGGGTCCCGTCAGATCAGGAAGAGCACGTTACTTTGACAAAGAAAAATAGCTGGTCATACCGTATGTAGCTCACATGTTTCGCTTTTGGAAGCCCATAGATGCGCTTCCAGTAAATCTGTGGTTACGCATTGGAATGGATTGTAAAGAACACATGAGTTCATTCCAACATCAACAGCAAAGGCATACGTGCAGAATGATGGCTTTAATTTGTGTATGAGTGTGTAGGAAAGAGAGGGAGGCTCTGGAAGAGTTAGCAGGCACGTTGGGCAGGAGGGTCACGTGAAGGCATTGCTTGCTGGCATGGAAAGGAGAAAGGCGATGTTGAGGCCACAACGGTGACTGCTTTCAAACAGAACACTTGCATCTAGTCCAGCTTTCTGTTCCCACTAGCAGAGGGCCTCTGAGCACCTGGTGGCCCCTGTAGGCTTCCTTTTTTAAAGAAAAACCTCTCCCTTCTTCCACGTCTTCCTTTACACTGGCAAAATGTCCCTCATCCAAATTACTTCCTAATGGCCCCCATTTGGTTTGAAATGTGGATCTTTAACACATGCCCTCTAAAACATGGCAGTGGCGGGTTGCTGGGGACCTTGGAGCACAGTCCTGCTCTGGGCACCCTTGGATCCCCCGGATGGTCCATTGGGCTGCTCCATTGCCACAGGTATGATTGGTTTGAGAGCTGGCCAGCCAGGTGAGCCCTTGAGCTGGCTGATCCCTCATGACCCACTTACGAAGCATTTTGGCATATCTGTATAAGGAGAGCCCTAAGAAGGACAGGTGTGTTGTACCCAGTGGCGTTATTCACCCGGTACGCTGGGCGGGACTTACCTTTGAGTGGCAGTCCGCCCATTGCGTTCCGCTGCGTTCCTGCCCGCCCTGGCGGGCAGGAAAGCGGCGGAACGTGGCGTGACACAAAGGGGGGAATGCCGCTCAAAGGTAAGTCCTGCCCAGCGTACTGGGTGAATAACGCCACTGGTTGTACCCCATGAGGTGCTGTTGGCATTGCCAGCAGCCATTTTAGGCAGTTTCTTGATGCTGTGTTATTGAGGATCGTGACAGTTAAGGCCTCATGAGAGTTTGGTTTTATTTCAAAATTTGCTTGAAATCAGTCTCTCAGAACTGTATTACATTTTGATCCGGCTGTTCACCTGTGATCAAATTCAATGTGGTGTCCTAGTTAGAGTGCTGGACTGGGAGGGCTAGAGATCCTGGTTCAAGTCTCTGCTCAACTATGAAGTTCATTGGGAGGCCTTGGGCAAATTGCCACCAGTCAATCTCATCTACCTCATAGGAGGAGAACACTGAGCTCCTATGCTCCCCACCCCACCCTGACTCACCTTGGACTTAGGCCCACAAATCAGTTGGCGTAGGTCTGAGGAGACCCATTCAAGGCCTGGCAGCCTATGGAAAGATAAGTAAAAAGCGTATTTGCTTACTTCTCCTGGGCCATCTGGTCACCCCCTCCACCACTGCATGCAGTGCATGATCCGGCAATGTGGCTGCATAGTGGAAACTGGTGGGGGTAGGATTGGGCCATTAGATTATTCCTCAGTAGAATAGTTCTTCTCTTTTTAAAACAAAGATACCTCTTGTGTTTTTTGTATTGCATTAAAAACACATGAAATGACTGCTCCACGAGATGTGTTTCTAAAAGAATTATTTTTACTTCTTTTTGCAGGTTATTACAAGCCTGGAAGACTCTCTTTCGAAACATCTACAGTGATATTTTTTTGGGGAGGTATCAAGAGGACATTAATTTGAGAAACCAGTGTCGGCCAACATGACTTCAAATTATATAATTCCAGCATTTGCTTTGATGATGGGATGTTTAGCATCTGCAGGTAGGTGATACGTTGTTGACTTGGGCTGCAATCCTGTACATTTTACCAGGGAGTAGGTCTCATTGAAGTCAATGGAAATTACTTCTGAGTCAACATGCGTAGGCTTGGACTTCGTTGTAATTTTTGAGCATTTGAAATTAATTGCCAATTGCAATTTTTGATCAATAAGAAGAATTTGGGTCAACTAACTTTTATGTTGGCTAAGTATGTAGGGACATGTGGGTTAAACCGCTGTTGCTGAACTTGCTGACTGGAAGGTTGGCAGTTCAAGACCGCGCGACGGAGTGAGCTCCCATCGCTTGTCCCAGCTCCTGCCAACCTAGCAGTTTGAAAGCATGTAAAAATGCGAGTAGATAAATAGGTACCACTTTGGTAGGAAGGTAACGGCGTTCCGTGCACCTTGGCATATAGTCATGCCGCCCACATGACCATGGAAACTTGTCCTCAGGACAAACGTCGGCTCTTCGGCTTAGAAACGGAGATGAGCACCGCCCCTACAGTTGGTCACAACTAGACCATTTGGTCGTGGGGAAACCTTCACCTTTTTAAGAGTGTCACTGCTAAGATAGTTACAAAATTGCAAATTAAAAGAGATTTGAACTTGAATTACTTCTATATGTGAAAGATGTGCATTGGTTGGCTATCTTGGAGCTCCTGAGAAGACCCCAATCTATGACAGTAGGGGATTAAGTACATTAAGCATGCTTGAGCACATTGAAATAAATAGATTTATGCATTGCTACCTCTGTCAACAAATGCTTATGTCTGTCTGTCTGTCTGTCTGTCTGTCTGTCTAAGAACGTGTGTATGTGTGTATGTTCCACATAAGCTCCACAACATCTGGAGCAACGCGCACCAAACTTGGCATGCACATGCCTTGCGGCCTGGCAACCCTAACCCTAACCCCCCTAGCACCCCTGGGGGTGGGGGTACGGGGGGGTCCCTGCGTGAAAACAGTCGAAAATGACCTAAGTCGGTATTGAATCTGTAGTATCCAGGCTCGCCGGGATGAGCGGCGACACTCCCGATGCAGTTGGAGTCCAGGTTTGGGCCCTCCTCGGCGTGGGGAGCGAGAAGGGGTGCGAAACAAAATGTCTGCCATGCCCTGCTGGAATGCCTGGA
>JAJKFI010000105.1:2620736-2636354 GCA_029204185.1 Lerista edwardsae | reverse complement strand
AGGGGTGCGAAACAAAATGTCTGCCATGCCCTGCTGGAATGCCTGGACCGATTGGCACCAAACTCGGCATGCGTATGCCAGGCGGCCTGGTGACAAACACTGCGGGGGTCTGGGCCCCCTAGCATCCCCGGGGGTGGGGGTACACAGGGGCCCCATGTGAAAATGGTCGAAAATGGGCGAAATCGGTGTTGGATCCGTAGTTTCTGCGGCCGCTGAGATGAGCAGCGATGCTACCGACGCCGTGGGAGTACGGGTTCGTCTGCCCTCAATGTGGGGGGCGAGAAGGGGTGTGAAACAAAACGTCCGCCATGCCCCTCTGGAAGGCCTGGAGTGATTGGCACCAAACTCGGCATGCGAATGCCTGATGGCCTGGCGACAAACACTATGAGGGTTAGGCCCCCCTAGCGCCCCCAGGGGTGGGGGTATGCAGGGGGCCCCACATGAAAATGGTCGAAAATGGCCGAAATCGGTGTCGGATCCACAGTTTCCAGGGCCGCTGAGACGAACGGCAACACTCCCCATGCCATTTGAGTCTGGGTTTGTCCCCCATCAGCATGGGGGGCGAGAAAGGGTGCCAAACAAAACGTCCACCATGACCCACTGGAACGCCTGGAGCGATTGACACCAAACTCGGCGCGCGTATGCTTTACTGTCTGGGGACAAACACTGTGGGGGTCAGACCCCCCAGCACCCCTGGGGTAGGGGTGCGCAGGGGCCCCATGTGAAAATGGTCGAAAACAGCCAAAATCGGTGTCAAATCCATAGTTTCTAGGGTCACCGAGACGAATGGTGCCGCTCCCGATGCCGTTTGAGTCCATGTTCGGACTTGGGATAATTTGTTGCCTGGGCAACGCCGGGTAAAAAAAGCTAGTACTAAATAAATAAAGGTCTCTACTTGGTACTGGAAAACCAGTTTCATGTGTAGCAATTCCGCTAATGTTACCGTAAACATTGTTTTAAGGCAGATAGGAGGTGACTTCTGCTTGCTGGATTATGCCATCTCCTGAACATAGCTGTGAACATGCCGGCTGGCTTAGACAGATATACCTGTAACTGTCTTCATGGAGGTTTTCTAATAATAGCACTCTATAAACGATGTTGAAGCTTTGGGTATTTTTTTGTTTAATGGGGATATCCCTCTTGGGCTTTTGTTCTGGCACTAAAATATTGCATCCAGGATTGGTCGTCAAGGAAATGGCCAAGTGCAGATGATGTAGTGGGGAGACTGGACGGTGGACTGATGACTTGTTTAAATTTGGGATGTCCTCATTGTGGAAAAGCTGACCAGCCGCAGGGGAGACACGTCTGGGCAATAAAGCAAGTTGGCCTCTTGCTCTCCATTACATGGAAAATCATGTTCTTTCAAGAATGCATTTAAATCTTCCGGGACTTTCTCCAGGGTTGAACTCGGATGAGGGCAGTCAGCCAGTGCTATCACTGATGTGTTAACACTGTATGATGCTTGGATGCTGTAATGACCTTGTCTTGTGGCAGATAAACATGTAAAAAATATATGGAAGCAAGGGTGATGTGCTGTAATAAGATGCTAAGAAGGTTTTTGCTTATCTCTTTTGCTGAATGTATTCATATAGTTCTTTGCAGTGTCCAGAAAGCATTTCATATGCTTCTCAGTCACCACTTCCTATTACTCTGAAACCGGTCAATATTATTGTCCTTCCGTTGCAGAGAGTTGATGGTGGCTGGCTGTAGGCTTGGATAAAATTGTTAGCTGCCTTGGGTCCCCCTTTCTGTGAGAGAAAGGAGGAATAGAAATATTGCAAATAAAATAAACGATGATTCTCAATCATAACAGCAGCAAAAGCACAAACACAAAACAGCCCAAGTGTTGACACTTGCAGGAGGGTCTCCCAGGTAATAGCAAGTGGTGGACAGTTGCATATGGGGAGAAGCAGTCCCAGAGATATCATGGACCAAAGCCAGATAGGGCCTTAGAGCTCTTTTCTAGGACTTTGAGGGTATAATCCTAACTTGGAGTTAGGCTGGCATAGTTAGCCCAGCAAAGTTTGACTGGCAAAATGGACAACGTAAAGTATATTTGGACCTCTCTGAGAGCACAATCCTATGCATGTGTACTCAGAAGTAAGTCCCATTGTGTTCAGTGGTGCTTACTCCCAGGAAAGTATGTATAGGATTGCAGACTGAGTCAGAGAGGCCAGCACACAGACGTGCACCATCCTCCCTGACTCTGAGAGTGGTCCAAAAGCGCTTTACGATGGCCCTGGTGCCAGCCAAACTTTGCTGACCTAACTGTGCTCCAGGTTAGGATTGCGCTCTGAATTGCACCCAGACACACACCAGCAATTGGTGTACCCAAAGGAGCTGTGGTTTGATTGAATCAAACTGTCCAGCCAAATAACATCATGTGCCACCTAACCATGTTTTAAACCAATAGCAGTTTCTGGATTATCTTCAAGGGCAGCCCTGCACAGAGCATGATATAGTACTCCAGTCTCTGATTACAAGCCCTATTTTGTTGTGTGTTGTTGTGTGTTGTGAGCACACATAGTCATGAGTAGCTTAATAGGTTACTCTCAGACTATTAGGTTCAAGCCTCACATAGTACCATGTTTTCAAATTAGGGCCCACATGCACGATTATGAGCTTTTTTATGTTGGCATAAGCTGAATAGTTTTTTCTAGTGAGCTGTTACTCTTTACTACAAAATGTAAATAAGACTTCATGGATACATTTTGTGTGTGTGTGTTCCATATTATCCTACCTATTACAGCAAGATGCCTAAGGAAATGGATTGTAATTATTTATTTGGAGTTGTCTGGTTTTCTTTTTGTTTTGTTTATACTGCTTGCTACTCTCTCCCGATAAAGACGCTATGTTGTATCTCGGTTCTGAGTCACACAACACCATGGTGATGATTGGCATGGAAATGGAACAATAAAAATAAATAGTTCATTTGTTGCTATAACTCCTTTTATTTTTATTTTTTTTAAAGAAAAAATCCTCATGGGTCTTCTACAGTGGAATTGCAAAATACATTTGAGGTTAAGATAATAGAAACTCTTTGAACTGCATCTTGGGAACTGGACACATGTAGGGAAATTAGCGTCACTTGGGTTTCTTTCCTTGCTGAATGACTGTAAAGAGCAAAAGAAGGCTAGGCCATGGTTTGACTCCATTTCATGGGAAAGAGCTGAAGCTGCTAAAATACGAGCTGGCGGTAATCAGCTCACTTCCTAACGTAATCAGGAGTGTAATTTCCTATGTGCCTTGCTTTCTGCAGAAAGGTGTAAGGTCATAGCTGGGGTCAGGGACACTGAACCACCAGCTTGCCATCAGGAAGGTTCCATCCAGCTAGTGCTGCAATCAGGAAGATTCCGCACAGCTGAGACCCATCACTTGTTTATGTAACCTTTTCTGACATGTGACCTCCGAACGGTCCATCACCCCATCAGGAGATGGCCGACCTTTATCCTGATTGGATAAGTGATTGTGCTCGAGGGGTATAAAGATACCCAGTTCTGGGGTACAGAACAGCACACAGACCATCACCACTATCAGATCTTCAAGACCATCACACCATCAAGACCATCAGAACATCAGAGACCTTCAGATCTTCAAACCAGCTCACCTTCTCCACATCAGTCCAGGATGTCCCAGCCTGAACCTGATGCCTACTTGGACTGCAGAAGAAGGTGAATCAGCAAGGCCAATCAACTTGCATGTTATAGGGCCTAGTTTAGTGTTAGGCATATAGTTGTTTTCTTATTTTAAGGTGTATATTAGTTAAGTCTCTGTTAGTTCTTTTAAGCCTTTCCTAGTTTTGTAACTGCTTGTTTATTAATAAATCATTGTTAATCTGTAAGCTTTGTTTGTGAGTATTTGGAACCAAGCTACATTCAGTTTTGTTGCTTGGGCATTCTACCAGTTTAAAGTTAAGCTTCATAGCTTTGGGATAGGTCCCTGTAGTTGGAGTTTTAAAGTTAAGAGACTGTTCAGTGCTCTTAGAGGCTGTTACTCTTAGCTGTGGTCCCAGGCTGGTAGCAGAGGATGTGTGCCTTATTGCCTGGGCTTGTAAGTGCTTAAGGATACACTCTGCTGAAACATTCACAACTCATATGGGCCCTGGGCTGGATATAGGGAATATGAGCCTGTGAACTACAATGACCTCTAGTATTTTTGTTGAAGCTACAAATTACATTTCATTCTTTCCTCCATAATATTTAGTCATTTTTTTAAATAAAAGACAATTGTGAACTTCTTTCCTGAGAGTAGGAGTAACATGTTGAGTAATTTTGTTTAAACTAGAAGATGCTTGTTTATTTTTGACACTGGTAAAGGTTTTAGCAAGTAGCACTGAATCAAATGTTGCAGGCAATGTATGTATTGTAAAGTAGAATTGTAAACTTGAAGGTGCGTCTTAAATTTAGAGCACAAGCCTAACCTGGAGTTAGACTGGCACAGTTAGGCCAGCAAAGTTTGACATGCACAAGGACCACCGTAAAATATGTTTGGACCACTCTCATAGTCAGAGGGGCCAGCACAAGACATGCGCCATGCTCCCTGACTCTGAGAATGGTTCAAACGTGCTTTACGGTGGCCCTTGTGCCAGCCAATCTGTGCTGGCCTAACTCCAGGTTAGGATTGCGCTCTTAAGTTAAATAGAATATATGAGAAAGGGAAGGGTTGAAAGTTGGATAGAAAGTTTGGGTAAAACAATTGGCTCTCGCAGATGGCACACTTTCAGATTGTGCCAATTTGGGGATATAGTGTTAACAAAAGTACAGGTTGAGAGTTTGCCTCAGCTGGTTCATTCTTTAAATCCTTTCCTTTAGAGGCAAATCCATAAAAGTTTTGAGCATAACTGGTAGTAATGAAAGGGAAAAAACCTGTAAAGATCCAAACACTTGTGGGCAAACCAAATCACCCAGATTATGTTAATTTATATTTTTTTAATGCATCAGTTTAAACAGAAATTGGAAATATAACTTGGGCAATGAGCCAAATGCAGATTAAAATATTGTTTAGCGTGATATTTTATTGCCCACTAAAGTCCTTGTGCATTATTAATTGGCAAAATGACTCTTTTTCATGCTGGGTGTTGGTTATTGTTGGGAAGGCCTAAGCATTGCATAGAAAGAAGCACTTTGTACAGTACAGGTACTGTGTAACCCTGTGCAAGCCACCTTTTGTCAGGAATGGGGGACAGCTTTCCCTCTGCTTCCAGAAAATAATGGCATCCATTATTGAGGTGGGAGAAGGGATAGACTTGGAAACATAATTGTGGTGAAAGTTGAACCTCTCCCTGATTACAGAATTCTCACAGGAAGAGATTTCCCCCAACCGTGTCCCAGATCACTGTTTTGTCCCATAGGCCTTAATGGGGACCATTGAGAGCCAAGCCAGGTGGCTTCTTCATAGCCCTACTCCTTCACTTACATAGCTTTGCCATGTTCATCCCAGGCAGAATGGGGTGGAGGGTGGAGGCAGGATGATCCCAGGGGCAGGAGCCAGGATCTGTCCATTAGACCCTAACCTCTGTCCCCGGGCCATGCAGCCCCAACTCTGGGCTGCTCGGACTTGTGCCTGCTGTTTAGCAGGCACTGGTCCGAGTAGCCCCATTGGACTCCATGGGGCTTACCTCAGGGCAAGGGGACAAACATCCCCTTGCCCCACAGTGAGTTCATAGCCTGAGTAGGATGCAGCACAAGTCAGCCAGCTTGCCTGCGCAGTTTAGGATTGTGCCACTCATAATAACTTTATTTGATGCAAGAGAAACCAAACAGCCTTATTTTTTTTTAAAACAACAACCATGGAACTCTTATTCAGTACCTGAAACTGGTATTATATATGAATGTTGTTTAATGTCCTCCCAAATCCATCTACCAACATCAGAGATCTAAAATGTTGATATTTGCAAAAGAAAATGTACTCTCCCCCCCCCCCACTTTTTGAGATGAACATCTGGTGTCTCTGTGCTTGATGTTTTATATGTATAATCACAACCTTGAGCAGTGAAACAACAATGTTGGCTCGCACAGCTATATTCCAGTGGAAAAGTTTTATCACAGGCAAGGACTGTAGGGGATGAGCGACATTTTTAATGAGCGCATCAGAACAGCAATTGTTTTTCCAACAGCAGATGCTTTGTTTCTCACCAAGACACTTGGAGTGATATTTTTTTACGCAGCCATGTGTAACTTTGTTCCTCCTGCAGACAGTCCAGCTGTTTGATAGGGGTGTGTGTGCGTATTCCCCATGCAGTTGCCAGTGTTTTACAAGCTGTCAGTCTTTGGGTACATAGAGTTACCATACAAGTTTGTCTTTCACACTGTTCGTTGATCACTTTCTAAGTGGAATGTTCCATTTTGTTGTAATGTTCTACCTGTTGGGATTTACCGCTGTGAAAAAAGTATTTGCACAAAAGGAGAAGAAAAGTGTTACAGTCTGTTCAGATTCTTACTAGAATATGGAATTGTCATCTAGTGATGTGCCAGAAAATTCATCCAAGCCACTTAGTATTGTGATGAACTATAATAGTGTCTCTCTGCTCATTCATAAACTCTGTGTAAATATCAAGGAGCCATAATGCTTGTCAGGGGTGGAGCATATCAACCATAGCAGCTTCCTGAGGCTCAGCAGTAAAACATGTGGAAAGATTGCTTCTGGGCATGCACAAAGTATTTTTCCCACAACCCAGGGACTTCTGTATTTGGGGGTCAATGGATGAGGGTTTATGTAGGCATGTGCCACTCCACTCTTACAGATAATGCGTGCCGTTCACAGCCTACTGAAGATGGGAGCAGGGTTGAAGTCAATGCACAGATCCTAGAGTTCAGAATGTATTGGTGAATAATTCCCTTGTGCAGTCTTTGGTCAAAGACCCTGAGTTGTCCTGTGACACTTGTGGAACAGAACGGAAGGGCTGCTGTTTTTCCTTAAGTTCTTCTTTTCTTTCAGTGTTGATAGTTTAGCACACAAGACAGGTTGAGCCTAATTATCTGCCGATTTTTAATCTACAGATTTGACTCAGCGCAGGTCCCCTGGACCTAATTGGCTCAACCCCAAGCCTCCAAGGGCGACTGGAGCTGACTGGAGGCTCTTCTGAGGCCTGACAAGGCTGCATGTGTTTGCGTGTGGCCACCACGGGCCTCAGAATGGCCGTTAAAACAAACAAACAAAAAACACCAGTTGAGTTTGTAATGCCTTATAAGGCTTCCCCGGGCCTTGTAATGCCTCATAAGGCATTAAAAATGCAACTTCCATTTTTGGGGGGCAAAACTGGAAATTGTGGGTTGTAGTTTTTTGTTTGTTTGTTTTGAGGTCCACAGGCTTCAGAAGGCCCTCCAGACTCAGAGCAGTGCTCTGGTTGGATTCGGAGGATGGGGTTGGGTTGGGTTTAATTATCAATGATTTTTTTTTTTTTATCCATGAGGATTCTGGGTATGAATAAAAAGGCCCTCATGGATAAAAAAGCTCCCCCTCACCGTATACTCAACTGGACTGATTAGATGGAGAGATGCTTTCTATTCAGCGCAGGAACTGAAGCACAAAGGAGCAATAGACCCCTTTTTTTCTTTTTTTACCCTGCCAATAATCTTGGAGCAAGTTGCATCCAGAATTTGAGAAAGCAAAAGCATTTTAAAAGCTCTGTATTTCAGTGTAAGTGCACAGTACCTAAGTAGCTGCTGTTCCAAAGGGAATGCTGGACAAGAGGAAACTTGGACAAGTCCAACAAGGCAATTCTCACATTTTTCTCTATTGTATCTGTTGTATCTGTAAACTTCTCTATTGTATCTATTTCTATTTCTATTTCTCTATTGTATCTGTAAACTTCTTTTTTATGAAGTTGCGTTTATGCATGACCTGCTCTTTTACTTTAATGGGCAAAAGAGAGAAGCATACCAATACTTGGGGTCATAAATGCATGTGCTATCTTGTTGCATTAATGGCCACATGTGTTCCAAGTGAAATGACTTACTAAGTCTTTTGTGACTTGCTTGGCAGATGACTATGCAGAAATGCACCCCGGTGCCTTTGGGTTACGCAAGCCCCCTGCTCTACCCCATTTATGCTTCATATTGAGGACTGTGACACGAACTTGGCTGCCTGGGCCATCCGTCTTCTTGTGAATAAATGTCATTGTTGGGAGAGAATAGGAATATGTGAATATTTATCAGCGGAGCGTTTTCCCAAAAAGTTTACGCTGGGTTGCTGTTTAGTTCATTGACAGTGCAATCCTGTGTATTCAGAAAGAAGCCTCACTGAGTTAGTGAGACTTACTCCCAGGTCTGTGCGTATAGGATTGCAGCCCTAGTTCAGCTTTAAAGCACTATGTTGGAGGTGGCCCATTTGAAGGGTCACGTTGGATGCTCGAGCCAAGCAGCTGATGGGTAAACAGCAAACTGAGATTCTTGTGGAGCCTTGCCACTCCATTAATGCTGTCAGCTTCCCTGTCTTGCCTCTGCTCTCTCTGTATAAATATCTCCACTCTCATGGGCGGGGGGGGGGAGAATGGGTTTCACAGCCACTGAATGAAGGCCTGGCTCAGGCTGCCTCATTACCAAAGCTCCTTCTGCATGTGGAAAGGAGGAAGAGAACCAGCCTGTGCCTCCAGGCGGGCATGCTCTTAGGCTTGCACATGAGCCTCCAGTTGTCAGGTGTGGCTGAGCCAAAGTTTTAAAGGGGAATTTAAAAGGGAAATGGCAGCTTGGAAAAAAACGCTCTCCAAGCGCAGTGCCCAGGGCAGCTGCCTCGCTTGCCCTGCCCAAACCTTGGCCTGAAACCAGGATTTAATCCTGATTTTACTTTTTGGTTAATAGGTCACAGTTAACCATGGCTTCTAGTTTTGAGCAACACACAGCTATGGTTTACTGAGTCAGCATTCCGTTGTGTGAAAAGTGGTGCTGGGAGAGATAAAAGCATGGGCTCAGTGCTCCTTCTGATCATGTTCATGGTTCCAGAAACCATGGGTTGTTGCATCACCTAAACCAGTGGTTCCCAAAATGTGGGTCGGGATCCACCAATGGGCCACAATCTGATTTTTGGTGGGTCAAGAAACTGATAGCTGACCAGGAAAATGTATTGAGCCTTATGGAAACCAACATGGAGCAGCACATGCATGTTTCCTCATAAGTAGGCAAGCATTTCAAAAAGCAGGCTGAGAGGAATACAGAGGCACCAGAAAGGTCCCAATCCAATGAATGTGGAGCTCAAACACTCCAGAACGTACCCCCACCATAGTACAAAAGGATAAAAACAGAGTCATCAGTGACTGGCGAAGTGAAACTTTTTTAAAAGTCTCACAAAACTAGGTTGTCCTGATACAGTCTCGTTTTTGAAAGTGGGTCCCAATCCTAAAAGGTTTGCCAACCACTGACCTAAACCAAACGTCGAAGACCTCATGAATGGGTACTGATGTGGACTATCCCTCTCAAATCCCCATTAAGCCGGCTCAAATAATGCTGTCTTGAAAAGGCACATTGGCATTTCTCTCTTACATTCACAAGATCTAAGCTTACATCTGCAGCGAGAAACATGCAAGTAAGTCAACATATGAATACCAGACTGAGCCTTGATTTTATTGATATGATTCAGAAGAAAAGAATTCTAATGAAACTAGCTTCTGAGTGCAGCACCATTTAATGGTGATGTTAAGTATTCTTGTATGTAGATAAGGTATAACGTGCTCCCCTGTTTCTTTTTCCATCTATTTGAAACAGTGCAGACTTACACTGTGCTTATAGTATCTGCCAGAAATAAATTTATTCCTGCCTAAATGTGCACGTACTTTTACTTAAAGGGATAGATTGGCTAGGCAGGGTACACATTCTCTACGTTCACTTTACTTGTTAAAAGCTCTCAGGAACATGGAGTTCAGCAGAATGATCCACTTGACCTACATATCCCCAGAGTTAGTACTTGTTGTTTAGACCCCTTCCTAGCTTGCTGGTTTTTGTTTATTAGTGAGCGCAGTCCAGGAAAGAGGACGGCAAATCTCTTTGATTTACCCTCCCAAAGAGAGAGCTCCTCCAAGTTCTTTATGATGGCCACCTGGTGACCATAAGAGGTTCCTTGCTGACAATGGAAGATAGGCCAAGCAGATTTGATTCCCGAGGCAGTTTCTCTTTTCTGTGCTTCATCTGCTTTGTTTCAGATATGTTTTTCAGATTCAATAAGGGGCAGGGGTGCTTTTGAGAAACCTTCTAATTATTTCAAGCTAGGGTTGCCTGCTCTGGCTGAAGCTATTCATGGAGATTCCCCACCCACCCACACATGATGTGCCTGGAGGCACTGTCACAATAGCCAGGATTGCCTTCTGTATTCACCTGAAGATTGATGCTGGCTCCTGGAGACTCCAGGTCAATCCTGGAAGGTTGGCAGCTCTATTTACAGCTGCCCTTTTCTAATCTGTTTCAGTGGAAACTTCTCCTGGCAGGGGTGGTGTCAGGTGTTGACCTGTTGTCAGATGTTGACCCATGGTGTTGATCCATCAGAGAGATGGACCACTCAGCAGTTCCAACCCCTGAAACAGCAATACTGGTGGCAGTGCTAGCACCCAATGCGCCACTGGGGGAGGGTGGAAGGTGCCACAGGAGCCCAGTATAGGGCTCGGACCCAGGGCTTTGGCATCAATCCATGAGGAATATTATATGCTGTTCTGGGACGTGCATTGCCTGTGCCCCAAAACCTCTGCATGTGATGCAGCCAGGAGTAGACTGCATGCACTTTTTCCCCTTCATCTGTGGCTGCATAGAAAACATAGTGCCTGAGCTAGGAGATACCACAGTTTCTGAACCCTGATCTTTTGATGCAACCTCTACCTATGTGTGGTGGTGGTGGTAGTGGCAGGGCAGGAGGGTGTACCTGGGTGGGGGTGGGACCAGCAGTGACCTCTGCCACCGGATCCAGACCTTGTCACGTGGCCTGACACCCTTGCGCCTGCGCCAGCTAAATAGCAGGTGACGATGCAAGAAGGCCCATTCGCAGGTCTTTGGGCTTACCTGGTGACGAACGTCCCCTTCCTCCAGGGAGCCTCTGGCTATCGCCGTTTGGCTACCACTGTGCTTGTGACAGCCAGGCAATTCAGGATTGGGTTGTAAAGCACTTGTAAGTGTCAGTGAAGTATCTGTATCTACCATGGCTGCTCTTTTTCATGGAACTCTGCTCATAGTCTTATTTTGATGTCCTGTAATACTTTTAACATTCATTTGTGGAACTAAATGGATGTTCAGTGAGACAGATTTTAATAACAATTGACCTGTAATCTCTTAGATCATCTCATGGAACAATTATTCCACTCTGTGTAGTTAAAGCAGCCTTTACTTCTAAAGTCAACAAAAACGGACTGTTTTCCATGCAGTTGGAAAGGGTCCAAACTCTGTGTTTAGTTTGGATGCCGGTCGCCAGGCATAATGAGTGAAAATTACACTTGGCTTTATTAAGCTTATGGTTATTGTTAATGGTTTATATCAGCTATTGGCTGGGGATGTTGATATTGTACATCTCATTATTATTGGAGTGAGTATTTCCTTCATATGGAAAAGTTTCCAATTTTTTTAAAAAATAAGCCTTCGGGGTGTAATCATCGTATCTTTGTTGGCCAGAAGGGGTCATCATTATATAATTGCATTCACCCCAGTTAAGGAAGAAGGGAAAGGTGCTTCCTCCATAGCTTCCTGGGTGCACAAAATAGGAGAATGTTAGACTGTAAGACACGAGTGTCTGCACCTGGTCTCTCTGAAATGTTCTTTACTCACAGCATTGGTTGTCGCAATAGAAATAGCTGCACACTTGACTGATGTTTCATGGTCTCAGCTTTGAGTATATGTGCTTGCAGTGTTGGGGATGCACAGAACTGTATTAAGGCATGCCAAAGGGCTTGAGCTTACCTGGTGAGAGTCTTATTTTTTTCCCTTTTGAGCCACAGATCTTCTCTTGTATCACAAACTGCTTTTAAAAGGGGTGAGGCTACAGCTCAATGGTGGAGTGCATGTTTTGCATGCACATGCTCCTGGGCCCCATTCCTGGCATCTCCAATTAAAGGGGAAATTTAGCAGATGTTGAGAGAGACTCTATAGAACTATGGTCAGGCAAAGCAGAAAATAGTGTGCTGGATGGACTAAGGATCTGATTCAGTACAGGTTCAAAAGTGGCCTGGAGTTGCAAGTGTTAAAGGAACAAGTCAAAAGATCCCTTGGGTGCATGGAATTAGTTGTGCTGTTCTTTGGATCCTGGATATTTAAGCTGCTTTTGCCATACCACATGTGGTGTTGGGTTTCTTTAAGTACACCCAAGGATGGATTTTTTTTTTAAAACTGGGATAATGCAAGGAGAAGGTGCCATAATAAGATAATACAGCACATCTGTGTGTGAGCTGATGAGCAGGTGAGTACGGCAGTCACAAAACTGTGACTCATCCTTCATCCTGATTGGTGGACCCTTGTACAAAAGCAGAGTGCTAACACCTATGCGTATGGGTTGTTCGTGATGTGTGCTGGAGGAGGTG
Source organism: Lerista edwardsae (assembly GCA_029204185.1). Classification (NCBI taxonomy): domain Eukaryota; kingdom Metazoa; phylum Chordata; class Lepidosauria; order Squamata; family Scincidae; genus Lerista; species Lerista edwardsae. The sequence continues at coordinate 2,623,870 of JAJKFI010000105.1, read as the reverse complement.
CTGTCGGGGCTGTTGCCTGTTATTACTTTCGCTGTTCTGCTTTGCTGTGTACTGACCTTTGGACTAGTTTGCTGACCATTCCTTTGCCTGATCCAAGTCTCTATGAAATACAAGTCTGTATGAAAGAGGAACCTGCTGTGTCTATTGCTTCTTTCTGGACCATTTGCTTTCCTGCACTGCCCCACAAAGCTTCCCCTCTGCTACACTGGGGAAGACACACTCCAGACCTCCCTGATATATGGCAACATCTGTCCACACAGTGCACTGATTGCAGAGGTCCACAGATTCCTACTGGAGTCTGCCAGAATTTGCGCTTGCCACTTTACCCCTGCTGTTGGCATTACACTGAACTCCGGGAGTATGTGTGCGCCCATCCCTGCTGGTGTGTGGAGAGGCTGCAGCCTGGATAGGGGATTGGGCACTCAACCATGTCCCACTAACCCTTAGCAGTGACACATCTCATTACGTTTTCAGGCTCAGGAAGAACTTTCACCAGAGCCTGTATTTGTTTTCATGTTACATGGGGGCAGCAACCATGGTATGGACAGAGGTAGCATTTGTATGCATGTGGGCCTATATATAGGGGAAGTCACTTTATATATTCAAGGTGCACATAACAACAGATATTGTATTTGTTTCATTTTGTTTGTTGTTTGGTTGTTTTTGGAATGTTTTGTACTAAACCTATAGATTTGGAAAAAAAAAAAAACCTCATTAAGGTCGGGCTCTGTGTTTAAATTCTGTGCACAGGAGTACCAATAAGCAAACATAATGTCTGTGCGTGCACGCACCTTCCCTACACAAAGACTGTACTTTGTGGAATTCAGCAGGAAGATTTCGCGGCATCAGTTTATGGTAAGTCATGAATTCAGAGGATAGTTAAACATTGCTAGGATAGGAAAAGGAGTATGTTGTGAAGCTCAGTGATATCCTCTGATACTAAGAGGGCAGAATTGAGTTGTAATGACAGAGATGTTTACGACTGAGCCAAATTACCAGGCTGTGCAAAACTGTGGCTTCAGAATGATTGGCATCAGTAGGGAGTTAATTTTGTGAGCTATAGAGGTTTGGCCTAAAGGTTGTTTTCTTACTGCTCCAGTGGATTTTTTTTCCAAAAGGTTGTTTTTAAGAGCTTTCTAAAGAAAGCCAAATACGTGTGTCCAAAACCATAATCTGTATTGTTAAGGCCAACCTGGGGGAATGTTAGGCAGCTATAAATTCTTGAAAAACAGGTTTTAATTTAATGAAATGGCATTGGCATAACCAAGTTGTTCAGTTTTAATGTTAGGAAAGTCTGAGATTACCCTCCTTAGGGTTAGAAGTTGTCAGCCGTGATGTATGTTGAAATGTTATCAGCCTATCTAGATGCAAGCCAGCTTTTGGAAGGAGAGGCACATTGACCATGGAAACAGTGGAACAGCACCAGTGTTATTCAGGCATGCCGAGGCAACCGCAAGATGATAAATGTCTTCAATTTTTCACCTGGTGGTGAAAGGCTAATAGGGGCACTTTCACAAGACCACTTCACCATATATTGTGGTGCCATTTCCAAAGCAATTGTATGAGTGAGCCATTAACTTTAGGGAGGAGATATGGAAATAAACATTAACTCTCCCCCACTGTAGCTGATCATTTGGCAGGTTAAAATTATCGGGTGCAACTAATTGGCCAGTCAAATCATGGCCTAATATTTAATGTATTAATTTAGCAAACTATGAGAAATACGTTCGTGTCAATTACAAACACCTAAGTCAATTTCATTGTTCTCTGAAAGTTAACAGCCCAGTCCAGACCTGGAGCTGAGTTGAGGCAGGCTCTCTGTGCATGCTCCTGAGTGTCATAAATGTTTCAGTAAGCACGTTTGCACCAATCACCAGAGGTAGTGCATGCCATATCCTAACCCCCATTCCTGAACCTCAGAACCATTTACGGGCTGATCAGATTTGCACCAGACAAGTGGCTGGTGCAGATCCAAGTTACCCTGTAGGGCAGGCTGAGTGTTAGACAGGGTGAGAAATATTCGCTTACTCTGAGATGACCTCCAGCAGCCTCCTAACCTGTGTAGGATACAGGGCAGGTCACTGTGGCCTGGCAGTTCTGGCATAGGTTAGGGTTATGCTCTAAGGGCGCAATCCTAACCTGCGCTGGAATAGGCAGGCCTACTCACTTGTGCTGCGTCCAGATGACATTAGGAGGCTGCAGTGGCTCAGCGCAGGGCAAGGGAATATTTTTCCCTATGGGGCTGTTTGGACCTGTGCCAGCAAAATAGCCGGCGCAAGTCCATGTGGCCATGAGCAGCCCAAATCGCACCCACCCAGCCTGGGGACTGGGGGTTGGATACGGCCCAATGGCCGTGTCCTGTCTCTGACCCGTTCTCCACCTGCTGCCCTGCCCCGTTACGCTTCTAGCCTTCCTCCAGAAGAGTTAAGTCAGCACTCTACTGGCGCAGCTGACGGGCGCGGCGGTGCCTGTGAGCCAGCGCTGCTGCTTGCGCGGGCCCTGCCACCTAAGCCACAGTGCAGATGCGCCTAATGGCACGTTTGTGACAGCACTGGTCTGGTGGAAGAGTGCTGCGCTGGCGCAATGCCAGGTTAGGATTGCACCTTAAATTTTGTAGCAATTCTGGTGTTTGGACTTAGACAGAAGATTAGACTGTTGGCAGAAGATTTAGTCGAGAGGGTTAATGCCTCCGTTTGCCTGAAGATAAGAGCTGAAGATCTGAAAGTCGCCAGTTTGGGACTACCGGAAGTCTCTGTGAGCGGCAGACCTGGTAAATTGCGACTGATTAACAGCTGAGCTGTCTCCGGCTGCCTTGTGCGAGGGGGAGTTGTGCCGAAGTCAGCTGCTTCTCTGGTGGGAGCACGGAAGCTGCTTATCAGCCAGCGAGAAAACAAACGGGCGCCAGAAAGAAGGACTAAATCCAGAAAGATCCATCTGTATGTGTGTAGTTCTTGGAAGATAGAACGTTTCTGTAAAAAATTGTAAAAACCTTCGGGTTTACGAATAAAGTCTGCCTATGTAAACCGCCTTGAGTTATAGTCATTATTGAAATCTGGTAACCTAAGAAAGGCGGTATATAAATGCAAGTATTATTATTATTATTATTATTATTATTATTATTATTATTATTATTA
>JAJKFI010000105.1:2536436-2620726 GCA_029204185.1 Lerista edwardsae | reverse complement strand
TATTATTATTATTATTATTATTATTATTATTATTATTATTATTATTATTATTATTATTAGACCTGGAAGATCCAGGTTCACCTCATTCCTCAGCCATGAAGCTTCCCTGGTTGAACTTGGGCCAGTCACAATCTCTCAGACTAGCCTGTTTCACAAGGTGGTGAGGACAAACACAGGGACAGAGCTATGTACACCCCCTTGGAAGAAGAGTGGTATAAAAATGTGAACAATAAATCGTACAAGAACACCTGGGGGTTTCCCTTCTGGACAAGACTGAAGGCATTATTGGCTTCATGGAACATTTGACTTTGTTCAGATAAGATCTGTTGACAGTATCTGACCAATCATGTGACTCATTTGACTGGTACCCCAATCATAAACCCCGAATGAACAATTATGTATTTGTCCAGCTTTTTCACACACTGTTTTTCTAGCGATTTGCTGAAACCAAAATTGTTAGGCGGGACAACTGGCCCCTAGAGTTTCTGAGACAGAAAGACCTACATGCAACAGTAACCCTACTGGGACACCAATTTCCACTTGGGTGGCCCCAGAATGAATATGAGCATGAATGTTCCAAGTCCTCATGGGCTTGTGAGCTGAGATCCCAAAGGTCACATTTCTTCCTTGTGCCTTAACTTTGGGAAAGAATCTTGGAAACAACTGAGCTAAACTTTAACCATGTGTATCATTACATTTGTTTTCCCCAAAACAGATAAGGTGAAACGGCAAGATTTTATTCTGTTTCCCACATTTAAATAAAGCCATTCTTTTTGAAATGGCAGTGTATGCTTGTGAATGGGGTCACCATTGCCTTATGACCATAGGCAGACATCAAGATTTGGCTTTCCTTGCTGCCAGATGTCTGGCAAAAGGATATTTTAATTGGTGCTTTTATGCTTGATAACCAATTGCTGTTTTAGATGTGCGTTAACTCTTTGATGCCCTGCAACCCATTTGGCGTACAAGGTAGAGGTACATTGGGTTTGTAGCTTGAGAATTCTTCCCATGTTCTTCTTTCCTAGGTTGCTCATATTTTGCAAAAGATAAAAATAAGCATGTTAGTACTGTTTTTTTAATGTTAAATTTTATAGTTTTATGTAATGCCGCCTTGAGTGCCTTCGGGCATAAAGGCGGGGTAAAAATCTTTTAAATAAATAAATAAATAAAATAAATACTGTATTTAAGAAATGCTATACATTTCAAGCCCTTCCTGTTTTAAGGGAAAAGAGGGTAATGGAGAAGTAAGTGTGTGTGTGTGTGTGATGGTGGGGTGTTCCCCCATCCCGGGCTGATGCATGTTTGAGAGTGTAGCGAATTGGCTTTCTGAACCAGAACAGTTTTTAGTAAATTTAATCAATGAGTGGAGCTAGTTAACCATAAAAGTTCATGATCTTTTCTGCCACAGTTAAGCAAGCTGGCCGTTAGAGTAACAATTACAGAGTAGCTGTTGTTAAGTTATCTCTTTTTCTATAAAGGTCTCCATCTAGACAGCATACACATTTAAAGATTGTGGAAACTATGAGTAATTTTTTTTTAAAGTGGGGAAAGGGGGTAGAAGAAGGAAGCAAACATTCTCAGATGTAATGGAGGTGGAAGGTACTTGCAATTAAGAGTGAGATCTGGAATTGATGCTGTTGAGATTTCTAAACAAAACATGCTGTAGATCAAGGAAGATGGAAAGAGTGTGACTGTTTATTCCTTACATGGCTTGTTTTTCAGAGATCCAACTTCCTTGATAGCTCTTTAAAAACAAGTTTGTGTTGGAGTCACATCCCCAAACAGGAAAGATTTTACTTGCACGATTGCAAGACTGATCCCCAAAAGGATTGTAGAGAGATAATGGCAAGTAAAACTGTGTTTTTAATGGCTAGGATATCTTCCTTTTGGGGGATTGCTTGTTAGGTTAAAGACACTATTTTTCGAAAGAATGTGGTCTATTCTGTAATTGGCTGGGCTATAAGCCAGTTGTACCTGCATGCCTCACCTGTGATGTTCAAATCCTGTGCCTGGTGAGAAATTGTGTTCATGCCATCCTGCCCTACAGTGTTGCAGGAGCCTGAGCTCCTGTGTAACATGGCCTCTCCTCAAGAGCCATTCATGGCTTGGAGAGCTAGGCTCGGTGGTTTTGTTTTCAAGTTGCGAATGGCTCTGGAGGCAAGGGTAGGGGCCACGTTACACAAGAGCTCAGGCTCCTGCAACGCTTAGTGTTTTGCCCTCCCTTGTAGGAATGCCACTGTTGCCTTGCCATTTGATGCTATTGGATATGCAAAGGTACCTGCATATGTAGAGTCCAATTCACATAGCCCAGTTCATACACCTGGTATGAGGTGTGGGCCAGGTAGTGCAGTCCTAATTGCTCCCCACTGCAATTGAGCAGCTGATGTTTGTTTTTTTTTGAAGAATTTATACCCCACCTTTCCAATGCTGAAACAAAAAGCAAAGGCTTACAACGGCAGGCTAGTTGAAACCATTTTTCAATGGGGTTTTTACAAATATACAGTATTCTGCGATTCACCGAATCCTCAGTCCCAGATGTAGCCTTCACAGTGTGGTTCTCTCCTCTGGCCGTGTGACATCGAGCTTCAGCAGGTGATCATAAGTCCATCCTGGACAGGTCCTCAAAGTCATACTCTGTTCTTTTGTCAGCTGGCCTCCTCATACATTCCCACACTAGCCAATGATAATCAGATCCGCAGCAACTCCATTCTGCCACAACAGGTACTGCAGCTTGTCACAGCCTGCCATTCTGTCTCTCATCCAAAAATAGACCACAGATTCTCCTGCTTAGCTTCAGGCAGTATCAGCAGCTCAACCATCAGTCCACACCACCTAGTTATGGGCTAGGCCTGCCAGCTCTATTCACCCCATTAGATCTATAAATTCTGAGGTCTTTACTTGCTTTCTGTTTGGTCCTGTCTCATGCCCCTCTGATTAAGAACATTCCATCTAAATACAATTTTAAGTTTTGATAAGTTTAAGATCTCTCTCCCCTGAGACAGGGGGTGGGGCTTAGGCGGGATAGTCGGGCCCAGTGGAGTAGACAAGGATTTGCTTGCATTCCAGAGACTTTCAGAGCAAATTGGCTTCTTGGAGCTAGTTCAGTTACTGCAGCACTAATCTGGTCTCACCAGCTTCCTGCTTCACTACATTTAGGTGCCCCCAGGTGCCCTGGGAGCTCCTTCTCATGGTCAGGAAACACCAGTGGTCTTTCTCATCAGACTGTGGTTTGCTATGGTTGCTTTCTGTGGCCTGCTCTAGTGTTTTCCCTGAGAGCCTGGCCATTGCACTGGACACAGGGATGTCATTGGCGCTCATCTCTCCAATGGGTCTTGCCGGTCAAAGAAGCACACGGTGGCCTCAAACGCAGCATTTCCCTGCTGCTCAAGGAAACGCTGAGCGTTAACAACGTTGCAGCGTGCATTTCTTTGCCTAGATTTTATTGGAGAGCCACACTTCTGTAATATCCATTTAGGTTCTAATAATGTTGAAATAAAACGTCAGGTGTTTTTCTGTGACTTTGTCCTGCAGACACTTTATTTCATATCATATATTTGTTTCTGGCATAGAGCCTTACATAAGGGATAGCTTTGGCTCCTTGGTGTGAATGAGACATAATAGAATCATAGAGATGGAACCGAGCTACAATGTCGTCTTGTCCAATCCCCTTTGTGTAGCAGGAAATTCTCCTGGAGCATCTGCAGCAGGTGCCTGTCGAGCCTCTACTTGAAGGTCTCCAGTGAGGGAGAATCCACCACCTCCCTTGGCAATCTGTTCCACTGTTGAACCACCCTAACCATCAGAAACTTCTTCCTGATGTTCCAACTGGAATATCTTCTCTTGCAATGTATACCCATTGGAAATAGTTCTATTGTCAGAGGCAGGTGAGAACAAATTTGTCCCTTCTTCCATATGACATCCCTTCAGGTATTTGCTGTCATATCCCCACTCAGCCTTCTCTTCTCCAGGCTAAACATACTGTTCCCTCAACCTTTCCTCATAGTTTCCTCCCCGCCCCTCTGATCATCTTCATTGCTCTTCTCTGAACCTGCTCCAGTTTGGCTGCATTTTGCTGGAACTGAGGTGCCCAGGACATAGTACCCCAGGTGAGGTCTCACCATTGTGGAGTAAAGTGGACCACAACTGGGTTCTTTTGATTGGGGGCAAAAGAAAGTGACACAGTGATAGAGTTAACAGAACAGTGGTGAAATGACTGTCGTAAGCATTTGTCTTCCAAGGAAATTGTATGTTACAGCAGTCTGTGTAATATAATATGAGCTTGGATGGTTTTCATGGCTGTGCCACAGTGTGAATAGGTAATCAGTACATGCCCTGAGGCTATAAACAGTATGCATTCCATAGAAACCATCAAGCCCTCTGAATTCCAGGAGTTTTGGGCTATGCTACTGTACAACCCTTACTAGTTCCACCTGCTATTTCTTAGTTGTATGATGCCTGCTGCCTGCTGTTTTTTTATGGAGAGGTAATTAATTATGAGGGATTATTTTTATATATGTAAAAGCAGCTCACTCTTCTAGGTAAAACAGGGACTTAATTTTGACGTCTTTAAATGCAGAATGATTGAAGTAGTTACCCTAGAAGAAACTGCTCTCATTTGGGGATTAGCTATGCCTTGTAAGTTGTAAACTTATAGCAGCAGGCAGTCTCTCCAAGAGGCTGTAAAACAGATGAAAGTTGTATGTGTGCAAAAACTTGATGTTTTGCTTTCTTTCCAAGTGACATTAATCGCCTTAGGGAAGTCTTTGGCCATTGTAAAAAGCACAAATAATGATCAAGTTAAACAACAACAAAAGCCTAGCTCTAATAGTTAGAAGGGGGGAGGGAAGCCATTTAGTTTAGGTTTTGACTCTCAGTGGAACTGCCTATCTGTGGATGCTATAGAAGCATCAGCCTACATATGTTTATTAAGCTTGTGATAGGGAATTCCTGAAAATGCATCATTTTCAGATAGTGGGTGGGTGGAGGAGTTACACATTTGAGCGTTTGGCCCACATCAAAATCTTCCTGTTGGTGGAACACTGCGATGTCATGGAGAAAGATAAGAACTCACATGATTTTATGTTGCTTCTGTTATAGATGTGCATTAGTTGTAGATCAGTTGGTGTTTTTCATATTTTTTGAACTTGGGCCTCTGCTTCTAACATAGGAAGAACCCTGCTGGAACAGGGTAAAGCCCATCTAGCCCAGCTTCCTGTATCACTCAGTGGCCCATCAGATGCCTCGGGGACCACTCAGTCAACAGAGTAGTTTACAGGCAAAAAAATAAAATTAAATGGCTCCCTGTCCTAAAGGGCTCACAATCCAAAAAATAAAAAAAAAATGCAACACCACCAGCAACAGCCACTAGAAAAGACACTGTGCTGGGGTGAAGAGGGACAATTACTCTCCCCCTGCTAAATACAGGGTGATTCAAAATGAATGGGACAAAGTTCCATTACAGCAAATGGAACTTTGTCCCATTCATTTTGAATCACCCTGTATAAGAGGAACACCGCTTGCTTTTTCTGGACTCCTGTATTGTTAGCTATATTTTTGGGATTCATTTTATTGAGTAAGGACTATTTTGCTACTCAAGGCAAATAGTAGTGCCATTGGAACTGTATTCTATCTGTTGCAAAACGAATATGTCAGCATCAAACAAATTGTGTCTGCAAGCTAGGGAATGAAAGTGTCCTATTTAAAAAACAAACTTAAAAAAACTGTTCAGGCCACATGCTGTCCTTAACAACCATATCTGTCCATTTTTAAAAATATATTAGTCTTGAGACCTGGAAAGTAGCCAAGGTTAGCTTGAGACTGACAATTCTGTCCCACATGCATTAAAAATGGTTCCCAGATGGTTATTTACATGTAATAAAAGCTCCAAACACTTCATTCTCCCCCATCCTCCGCAAATTCCTGAGCATACCTCCTGAAAGCAGAATGATACATGTCAGTGGTTCTCAAACTTTTTAGCACAGAGGCCCACTTTTTAGAATGACAGTCAGTCCGGGACCCACTAGAAGTAATGTCATGCCTGGAAGTGCCGTCATTGTGACACCAGAGTCTGCGGCTTTCCTGATAATGCAGCATTAAGTTGAGTTATTTCTCAGCCATTTTCTAATAGCAAAGTGAATCAGAAAGAAAGAAGCCCATTTTCAGCTTTGCTGGAAGCAAAACTACCACATAGCCTCCCCCCTTTCCAGCAAGCCATCCTCCCATATTTTCAATATGGCTACTCTAGGTGCTTCGCGACCCACCTGAAATTGACTCGTGACCCACTGGTGGGTCCCAACCCACAGTTTGGGAACTACTGATATATGTATTGAGACACCATATAAGTCTTAAAATGACCAAAAAAACAAAAAAAAAACCCACCCAACCCTAATCCTGTTCAATTTTCTGAATATTTATATTGTTTTCTGTTCACCAAACATAAGTAAATAGTTAAATACGTAAATAGTTAAATACAGTGACCACTATGCTGGACCTCCCTGGGCCCACCCAAAATTCCATCCCTGAACAGATACAGTTGAATACAATTCATATGAGGTATTTTATTGCACTTATTAGTTAAAAAGCTGATAGACTTAGGTTCCCCAACTAGATTTAATTTTTTTTCACAATTGTGCCTGTACAGAGTCCATAAAACAAAGTCTTTCCTCCCCCCCCCACTCACCCGCCTACTAAAATAAGCATGGCTGAATGCTTACTAGGTCAAAATGGAAAACGTACATTCTTGCCTGGTTTTGAGTACACTAAGCCAAAGCTAAGCTATATATTTTCTGGCTGTCTTCCAGCAAAGCAGTCCTTCTAATTGAAAACAACCCTTGCTTATTGCTGACCTTCAGAATATTCATGGCTTTGCTGGGAATGTGGGTCAACAGTTTGTTGTGCTCAGGCACTTAGAAAACACACAGTGTCCACAGGGATTTAAACTGTGGCAGTAAGTTGTGTGGGGAAGGGATATTTCTGAGATCACCCAAACATGGTTTGTGTCCATTCTTTTGCAGCCCTCCTTCAGTAAATGGCAACTATAGCAAAGGCTCTAACTACACTTGAATTATGAATTTCTTTTCTTCATTCCTAGTGTCTTTGGTGTTTTTCAACCCAGGTCATGGTCTTTTTGCAGCCAACTCTGTCTTAAAGAGAGGAACTGAATCTCCTTTGTGATAACAAACAGATTGAATTGTGTGTCTGAGATTCCAGAGGGTGGCCCTTAGAAATGCCTTTCCTCCATTTGACACGATAATCTTTGATAACCTCTACTTGAAAAAAAGCGTATTTGGTTACCTCAAGGTCTGTCTTAGTGTTTTAACTAGTCAAATCTGCAAATGATTTCGGCACTGTGTGTGTTGCTAAACAAAGAGAGAGGCCATGGTTGTTGAATTCATACAGTAATGAAATAAACCATATTTTCTAAATGTCCAACTGAGGGCATGGGAAAGGAGAGAACCACTTAAATTTGTATTTGCCTAATATGCACAACTTTAAAATACGAGCTAGCTATTATTTGATATTAAGTTTATGCTGATATATATCAATGTACAAACTACAATACAAGCCGACCTCTGTATCTGTGGATCCGGTATTTGCTGTTTCAATTATCCAGAGGTCCCCTGCGCCCCCGATATACCCACTAACTTTATCGAAACGCTTACCAGACTGAAAATGACAGCCTGAACATTTGAAAAACTAGATTAAGGTTAATGGGATTAAGAGCACAATCCTAACGTGGAGTTAGGCTGGCACAGTTAGGCCAACAAAGTTTGGCCGGCACAAGGGACAGTATGTTTGGACCACACTCAGAGAGGCCAGCGCACAGACATGCGCCTCATCCCTGACTCCAAGAGTGGTTAAATCCTAAATTAGGTTAAATCCACTACTTCCTGTTAACCTCTATTTAGCCTTTTTTTCAAGCAACCAGCTATGGGTAGGTAGCCTGCACATCACTATAAGCTTGCATGTTTATAGCGACCATAAAGCAAGAACATTTTTAGTCCTGTAAGCATTTAAATATGGGTGTGGGGGGGCACAGAGACAGGGTTCCCTGTATCCACAGTTTGTTTCTGTAGGGGGTCCCTGGAATGGATCCCCCTTGGATACAGGGGGCTTTCCTGGACTTGGCAGCCAACCCAATTAACAGGGAGGAGTTTTGTCCATGAACTTTGGGACTTATTTTATTTTTCATAATGTTTCTTCCCCCATTGACTTTTTGCTAGAGATTTTGGCTTAGTGCTATTCCAGATTGGTGCATGTCAATTTGGGTTAAATGCACCTGTCTATATGATCGTACTGGTGACTGTCCTGCAGGTGAAGAGAAGCCCCAAACTGCATGTGTGAGGGCGCAATCCTAACCTGGAGTTAGGCTGGCATATTACGCTAGTAAAGTTTGGCTGGCACAAGGAACACCAGAAAGTATGTTTGGATCACTCTTGGAGTCAGAGAGGCCAGCACGCAGACATGCACCATCCCTGACTCCGAGAGTGGTCCAAACGTGCTTTACGATGGCCCTTGCGCCAGCCAACTTCTGCTGGCCTAACTGTGCCAGCCTAACTCCAGGTTAGGATTGCGCTCTGAATCTGCCCACAGATCTATCATAATTCTAGCTTTGGACAGGGGAAACAGAAACCATGAGACACTGTGAGGCTCTTTCAGGCATCTGACATGGCTGCCCTGATCTTCCACAGCATAAGTGGAGGCCTGCGTTTCCATCTGTGGAGTTCACTTCCTTAACTGCTGCTGTAGAATGTGTGTTTGGTTTTGAACACCACCATAACCAGACTGAGGCTAATGAATTCTGGACTCTTGGAAAGAACAAAGGTTTTGAACATGCTTCAGAGCTGTATTCTGGGAAACGTGAATGTGCTTGTGTTTCCACACATTTCTGAGAATTCAGCCTGTCCTCATCCTTCCTCCTGCTGTTTAATTATGTAGAATGTCGGGTTTTTAGAAAAATATTGCAATCTAGACAAAGCAAATCAAGCACGACTAAAAGTCCGACAACAATCCATCTAATTGAGGGAGGCAGATTGTTGTTGTTTCAAAGTTGGGTTAATTGTGCTGTTACTTCACACTGGAAACCTGCTTTATAATTTGGTTTAAGAAAGATGAGAAAGATGGCAATTGTTTTTATTCCCTTTCAGCAACATTTTCCCCAGAATATTATAAAGGGGGATAGTTTGTTTTGTTTAAACTCTTGAAGCAAGATTGGCGTTCAGGTTTGGAGTATTGAGATGGTTAATGGCTGTGAACTTCTCCTTAAAGGGTCACTTCTAGGAATTCAGCCTTCAGCTGAACTGGGAATCTCGTTGTTATAAGTTATAATGGGCCGAACCCCCTCCCTCTCCTCCTTCTTGTTCTCTCCCATTCAGGATGCTTCACATGCTCCTATTTTTGTGTGTTGGGATAATTATTCCGGAGGAAGACCCGGGTTTGGTACTATGTGTAAAGTGCAGTTCTCTCTTTCCCCACAGACACAGCATCAGCACAAGGATCATCCTGTCAGTTCTCTTTATATTCTAAAAGAATGGCATCTGCAACCAGCTCTGACCCCTTTAAAAAAGCCAGCCATGTTTAAGGGGTCCATGCTGGTTCAGATGCCATTTAGAAGATCCCTGCAGCCTTTGGAAGGTCTCTGCAGCATTCAGAGATCTTTTGGCACTTCCTGTTGCACTCTACTGGCTTCCTGAGGGTTTCTGCTGACTTCCTCTGATGGCAAAGGTACCCTTTGTCCTAAACCCATTGTCCTCATAGGCTCAATGGTTTGTTATCTGAGAATTCGCTGTCTGTGAGGATTTCCAGAAACCTAATCCTAACGAATAATGAGGACTCGCTGTATAAGGGGTGTCAAGCTCAGTGGGCCAAATAGCATTTATGATGCCTACTGGGGGCTGGAAGTGATGTCATTAAGCAGGTCATGACCAGAAATCAACACTTCTTTCTTACTTTGGAACTAGTTTGCTGCAAATAGAGAAAGTGCACAAATCTTAATCCTATTGTATATGTGTGTGCAGGCACAAAAGGTGCAAAATGCACTTCACGAGGGGGACTTTGCCCCTCCCCCCGCCCATGTTGCATCCTGAGAGAGAAATAACTGCATTTTGCTTTGATGCTCTCATTCATACTTTATTTTCTCTAAATTAAGTTCTTTTGGGTTTTATGGAATTACCTGTTCAAGTAAGCATGCTTAGGGCTATAGCCTTCCCAGTTTATGATTTAGCATCAGGTCCCACAATGTGAGAACACCTCACCTGAAAAACTAGTGGGCGAATGACAGTAAATTCTGGTTTTCTGTAAGGACAACCTGCCCACTCCTTGTTAACTCGGTGATCATGCTCTACAAACCTTGAATGAATAGGCTTGCTATAAGCTTCTTGCCCTTCCTTGACCAGGCAGGTCATGAATTGTCCCTGACCTGGGGCTCATGGGAAAAGTGGTTATGTTGGGGGGGGGGGAGGGCTCTATGGAAAGAAAAGAATTGATGGAGAAACTGTGTGGGGCTTCAGGAAGCCTTGAGGATACAGCTGTGGCTTTGGCACATTGATAAAGATGTACAGCTTGACTCTTTATGTTTTTGGGCATTCTCCAAAACGAGATGAACCCAGTGGATTTTTTCTGTCTTCTATTTTGGTTTCCAGAGTGATGTGTTAATGACTTGGGGCAGCAGTGTGGTAAGTTAACCACAACGTGGAGAGAAGTGAGGCGTTTCTTTTCTCTCCCTTTCTCTTTATTCTCAGGAAAAGGAATGTAAAACATGCTTTTATTTCTGTGGACATGCAGCGATTGAAGCCCAGCGTGTGTTTACTTTTGTGTGTGTGTGAGTTTTGTTTGCTGATTTATGAATTCCTGCACAATTTGGTATAAAAATAAATTCAGTCCTCTCCTGGACTCATGCCCTTGGTTTTTATAATGTCTAGTATTTCCTTTCTTATTATCTTTAATTTACCAAATGGTTTATTATGACTCACTTGCAGCAGTACAATAAACAAAACTACTATATGTTGGGTTGAGACATTTTGGTAGCATTCAGTTTAAAAAACAACAACAATGGTTTAAAACCTGCAAGGTTATTTATGCTCCTCTATATAGAGTTCATTTTACATTGTTGTTTTCCCCTCCTCTCCCTCGGGGCCTCAGTATGGAACTTTTTTTAAAACAAGCTGAAAGTTTCCGGCCCTCATTAATTCAACAGAGCACTTCCATCCATTGTTTTCCATGCAGCTTCCTAACCTTTCTGTAGTCAAGGAGGTTCAAATCCAAGATAAATGTATGGGTTATATCTGTGTATGTGCGTGCGTGCACACACACAATAAATAAGTTTAAGTCTGTTGATTTTTATTAATCTTGTCAAGAAAATGAAATGTTCCTGGTTCTCTAATCATTTCACTAAAAAGTCTTCAGTGGATAAACATTCACCCTCCACCTCTGTTCAGTTCGTTTTATTATGCTACTGAGGATGTGGGTGTTGATATTTTGCAGTGTCAAAGTTACTGAAAGCCATTTAGTCGCATGTATGTGAAAGGTAGTTGCTTTCTGAACCAATTGTTGCTTTTGGTTACAGTTGATTTCTTTATTGTATTTATATCTAGGGTTAGCAGATACAAATGGGGTCAGAGTGCCTATACCTTTAACCATTGTATACAAGAAGAAATTTTTGGCTGGTGCAGCTTTTTAAACTCTTGCCTGTTGAGTTGCACCTGCCAACATTCCCTCTTGTATACAATGGTTAAAGGTATAGGCACTCCGACCCTGTTTGTATTAGGTAACCCAATTTATAACCCACCCTTCTGTCTTACTGCTACTGGCCCCAACCCTTTGCTTAGCTACAGCCTTGCTATAATATCCCTTGGTTGTGTTTGTGAAGCAGTCATCTTCCTAGGTTCTAGCTGCTGCGTGGCAGTTCTGTTGTGCATCTCTGGCAGGGCCAGCCTTAAGCCAGTGTGACCAACGTTGTCACATTCGGCCCTGCACTTTGGTGGTGGTGGGCTGCAACAGCGCATATTGCCTTCTGCAGCAGCCTGGATCTTTATGGGCTGTAGATCAGTGTGGCGAGCTGAGCAGCTTAACATTGGGCCCTCCCACTTGCCCCGCCTCCAAACAGCTCAAAATGGGTCTCCTGGAAGCAATTGACGGTGACAACGTCTGTCACCACTGACTACTTCCAGGTGCTGCACTTTGCGCATGGCACCATAAGCACCTTTCTTCATGAGTGGGGGTCCTGTGGAGGGGGATGGGGTGCCCCCGTGGGAATGCCCCACATTTGGGTCCCACTGCTGCTAGAGCTGGCCCTGAACCCTGGGTGCATTTCTGCTATTCCCATCTTGCACGCACCGTGAACTGGTTTCTATTTTGGACTGGCAAAGCAGAGCTGTGTAGAAAACATCTGGGCACTTTTCAGGCAATAATCAGTGTTATTCTTCAGATAATATGATGATGCCAGGATCAAAAGAATAGTGCTTTGAAACCATAATATATGAACCAGACCTGAGAATTGAGCAGCACTTTTTTGCCCGCATGCTGAACTGCAGCAGAGTTGCAGAATGTTTGGTACTTTAGAGGAGGCCTTTATTCTTCATTTTGTTACATCTGCTTTCAAAGACGTATTTGCTTATTTGGTACAGATGTTGCATTTTGGGTTGTATTGTGTGCTCAGTAGATGGCATTGATAAGGACTCTTTTTTATCTTCTGTTGTTTAAATTGTTGAGAAAAATGGCCAGACTGCAGTTATCTTTCCAGATTGATTTATATTATACTGTGTATATTTGAAATCTTTTCCTAGTGTCAGAAGAAGTGCCTTTGAATACATAGGGTTGGGCAAAAATGGTAACTGAAATGCTCATGCCATTTAAACACAGTGCTATCCCAGTTGGGGCTCTTTATGATTGCATATTCTACATATCTTCATTGCAAAGCACGTTTTCCATGCGATCGATTACGTGGGTAGCCATATTAGAGCACTGTTCTGGTGTTACACCATTGATCACTGATTCAGCGTTGGTACAAAGCTCTTCTAGAGTCCATGGAGTTGATGTGAAACAGCTTTAATATTCCCCATAAAAATACATCACATATCGTGAAGTCTGGACTGAGGTCGATAAGGAGAGTCAGACCCTCGAGAACTTTCTCCAACACTTGACCAACATTGTCGTTCGTTCTGGTGCTTCTTGGTTGTCTAGCATTATGACTGTTATCTTCTTTTTCCCCACTCTGTATAATGAACACCTTGTATGGATTTGTCATTTGATTGTAGACTCCTCCACATGTAGTTTACTCCTGTTTTTAAGCAGAAACTCCTTTTGTTAACATAAGAACATTTGGATCAGGCCAAAAGGCCCTTGTAGTACAGCATCCTGTTTCTTACAGTGGCCCACCAGTTGCCTTTGGGAAGAGCAAGGCAGTCCCCTCTGCTACCTTTGTTGCCTTGCAACTGGTAATTCAGCGTCGTCCCTATGGGGGTGCACAGAGCACTAACTGTTGCAAGGAACCTTTCCTTGCTGTGTAAATAACTCTTGCCTCTGTAGCCAGTAAGCAATGCTGAGGCATTGCTTTCCCCATGAGAATGGGCTATAACAGGGAGGGAGAGGAACGATTTACACAGCAAGGAAGGCTCCTTGTAAACCTTAGCGCTCGACGCCCCCTGTAGGGGCACTACTAATTCAGGGCACTAACCTAACCAACTTCCCAGCACTAGGGTAAGGGCAATGCAGCTCTGAATTAAGGGAACAAATATTCCCTTACTTTGAGAAGGCCTCTGTGACTGCCCCCCAACTGCAGGATGCAGCACATGTCTCATTGGAACGGCTATGCCAGTGCTGGAAGGTTGGTTAGGATTGCGTCTTCGGAGACATATTGCTGCTGAACCTGGAGGTACTGCATGACCTTCTTGAGTAGCAACCATTGATAGACATGTTCTCCATGAATTTACCTACTCCCCTTTTAAACACATTCAAGCCTATCGCTACCGCCTGTCACAACAAACCCTACCCAACAAGCATACCTTGATCTGGGTCCAAATGGACTAAAGCCCTGCAGGCTTACTCCAAGGAGACCTCCAAAGGCTGAAACTCCCCCATGGGATATGCAGTGGGATACACCTGCTTCACAGGGCAGTTGTATGGTAAAATGGGTCTTTCCATGTTTGCTGCCCTGAGCTGCTTGGAGGAAGGGTAGGATATAAGTGTGAGTAGTCATCATCCATCTGTGGGAAAAGAAACAGTACAAAAGCCTTCCTTGGAGAGTGATGATTGATGTGTTCACAAATGGAGAAGACAGCAGCATCTCCCTGAAACAGGTGTCAGGTGAGCTCTAAATTAGCAGGACATACTGGGGGACAGGTGGACAACTGCATAATTCATGGATAGACAGACCCTCATTCCCTGGGACTACTGAGATCCTGGATAGCTCAAATGGAAGCAGTTCAATAATTTTCCTCTTGGTCTATTGCGGCATTTCTCCAGCTGTGGTTACTGTTCCTCTATTCCTATGCTTTAAAAAGAAGGAAAAAAACTCCTGATAAAATTCTTCCAGTGATGCTAATGTGGGTTTTAAACTAACAATCCTCTTTAGCTTATCACCCAGGCTGGTACTTTACACTATGAAGCTAGAGATGCCATGCCGTTGATCATAAAAGAAACCTCATTTGTCCTGATGTGAAGTAACATTTCAGTTACGGTAGTGAAATTCTGCTAAAAGGTGCCATGGGGAATCTGATATACCGACTGTAGTTTTATTGCCATCTGATGATTCTTTGATTTTGCTGAGAAACAAGACTGGAAGACGAGATTGTTTTTTTCTCTCCCACTTTGCCATTGAGATGCCAATGGCTTAAGAACATTTTTTTTAATGGCACAACAAAAGCAGAATAAAATAGCCATTTTAAGAAATTTACCTTAAAATGGTAAGATTGGCCTCATAGCTACTTGATGTAAGAATTCCCTCTATGTGACCAAGTAGGAAACTAACCATAACTATCAGTGGTATTACGCTGCCGGAACGCTGGGCGGGACATCTGGGTGATCGACGGCCCGCCTGTCGCGTTCCTCAGCATTACGCTGTTTACATAACATACGCAAGCGGCATAATTGGTTACGCAAATGGCGTAATGCTGCAGAATGCGACGGGCGGGCTGTCGATCACCCGGATGTCCCGCCCAGTGTTCCGGCAGCATAACACTGCTGATAACTATCCTTTTGACCATAACGAACAGTGTAGTCCTAGGCATGCCTACTCAGGAGTAGTTAGGGCTTACCACCAGAGAAGAAAACGAGGACAAACAACCTGACTTTAGGAGGCAGGCAAGCTAGATTAAAAAAAAGAAAGATTTGGACTACTAAATTTGATGGATTTATTTTCAAAGCTGATCTAAAAGCTCTTTAAAGATGGCCATGCTCTTGCGTAGCTTCCCAGAGGCCTTGGGTCAGGTAGGTTAAATTCTTTATATAATAAGATACTTTTGAAAAAGGGAGGAGGAGGACTATGCCCCTTGCGTGCATTTGCAGTAGCAGTCAGGAAAGGCATAATAGGACTGGGGAGACCCCTCAGTGGGAGGCTCGTCATCCCCAGTGAGCCTCAAGCATGGCTGTTTACTGGCCTTTCATTCTGTGTCAGTTTTCAGCCTCTCCCATTCATCGCTATTTAGTGACAATTTCTGTAGTTAAGCTTTGCAAAGGGACAGCTTTTAGGCACGAAACGCTGTCAGCACCGTTCAGATTCCCGGTGGTCCCTGCGTTGGGCAGATGGCAATTTGTATCTTTTCAAAAATGACAATGTGGCTCTCCCCAGTGATGCTGAAACCTGCTTTTTCCAGTTTTTTTTTTTTGGTCCCACATGCGCACAACGTAGCACCGCAACACTCTCTGCAGTGACACCCTAGTAATAAATCTGTGCTTTCTTCTCCGTGTGCAGCACATCTCATCAGGGCGATTTCTAAGCATAGGGGGAAGCCTGCAAAATGTAGTTAGTGCGCTCTGGAAGCCGCAGCGCCTATTCGTGCCATTTGTGGGACTTGGTCACGCTTCTTAGCTGACAGCGCTGCGGGGCTCTCTGTGGAAATGGTACATGTTATATTGGCAATTATTACAGTTAGAATCAAATCCACTGTAGTTACAAGTTGGCCTCAAGGTCATCATATCCCTCCTCTTCCCACATCTTTGGGGCTTTGTTACAGCACAACACACGTTACACATTAGTAGGCTGGCGATATGGGAAATCAGGCTGCTATGTTCAATAATTTCCAGATGTCGGCATCAGAACTGTGAATCTTTATAAGGAGCCCATAGCTATGGGGAAAAAAATCCTCAGGAAAAAAAAAAAGATTAAAAAGGCTGCCCCCCTCCAGCATGCTTTTAATGATATCAGATTGTATTGCAAATCATGCACACCCATCCACTATTGTCATAAACAGCAGATGGATCGGGCAGTGCAGATGTGTAGCCCATGCTGGGTTCTTTAGCGCTGCCCTAATTATTGTTGTTGTTGTTGCTAAGTCGTATCCAACTCTTTGCGACCCTGTGGACCACAGCACGCCAGGCCTGCCTGTCCTCCACTAGGTTCCGGAGTTCGCCCAATTTCATGTTCATCGTTTCGGTGACTCTCTCTAACCATCTCATCCTCTGCCGCTCCCTTCTCCTTTTGCCTTCAATCTTTCCCAGCATGAGGGCCTTTTCTAAAGAGTACTCTCTTTAGAGACGGCTAACTGTGGCATATCTGGCTGGGTGCAATGAATACAGGGAAATCAGCATGATCAGCCTCTAGGTCACATGATGGAGCTGTAAAAGAAAAGCCTACAGTGACTTGGTCACACTGTAGTTTGATTCAGAAGTAGGTAGGGCTATACAGATTGGCAATGACCAAGGGTATCCAGGCTTTTCTCCCTAGCAGCCCCTGCAATATCATAGAATCATAGAGTTGGACCTACAAAGTCATCTAGTCCAACTTCCTGCCTGTAGCAGGAAGTCCTCCTAGAGCATCTCCAGCAGGTGCGTGTCAAGCGTCTCCTTGAAGGAGAATCTACCACATCCCTTGGCAATCTATTTTACTGTTGAACAGCCCTTATCGTCAATAAATTCTTCCTGATGTCCAACCAGAATCTCCTCTCTTGAAGTTTGTACCCATTGGACCTAGTTCTACTGACAAAGGCAGATGAGAACACATTTGTCCCTTTTTCCTTATGACAGCCTTTCAGATATAACTTGATCATGTAACTCAATTAATAGTATTCTTACCTTCCCATTCATCTTCCTCAGGCTGTGGGTCTAATTAACTAAACTTTAGCTGCAGGCAGCCTGCAACAGATGTCAATAGTGTTCTTCTGTTTTAACAAGGAAGCTGAACTTTAAACATTTTTTTTTGAGGATAGCCAGAGGAAGTCATCTCCACCACACTGAAATGGATTGGTAGAAGTCAAGCTGTAATTATTTGAAACATGAACGCCTACCTCGTTGAAGAAAGAACTATTGCCTTCAATCACGGGCAGCAGAGGCGCTTTCTGTGAATGGTTGGAATACATGCAGGATGATGCCAATGGCTGGTGGTGATGGTTTAGCAAAGGGAAAAAACTGACC
Source organism: Lerista edwardsae (assembly GCA_029204185.1). NCBI lineage: Eukaryota > Metazoa > Chordata > Lepidosauria > Squamata > Scincidae > Lerista > Lerista edwardsae. Next base: position 2,603,161 of record JAJKFI010000105.1, on the reverse strand, counting down.
AGGATGTGGTCTACACAAAAATTTTTGCCATGTTTTTGCACTGTAGCTGGTACTTGGTTTGGCAACTGCTAAGCATGCGGACACAGCAAAAACATAGCAGATCATGGAAACCAAAGCTCCAAAACCAGTGGGAGCTACTCTATATACAAAGCAGAATAAACAACCAGATTTAAATACCCAGCAGGTCAAAGACCACTGATACAAACAAAACCTTTAAGCTTCCTGTTGAAAGTTGGTAGGGAAGAGGCCATGTGGATCTCCTGTGGCAGGGTGTTCCCACAGTGTGGGCATAGATGCCAAGGTGGTCCTCTCATACATTCCCATCATCCAAGCTTCAGGTAGCAGTAAGATATTAAGAAGAGCCACCTTAAACTGATAGACTCAAGTGGACGGAAATAGTCCTTATTTACCTGAACATATAAGCTGTCACATACTACCGACTACTTTTATGGACTTGCATCTGATGAAGATGACTTGTCCTAGTATGTTCCTAGGACAAGTCCAAATGGTCCTGGTATGTTTCTTGGGCTTTAAGATGCCCCAAAACGTTTTGCTTGTAATTGTAGGTTTTCTGTTGTGCTGGAAGTATGGTTTAGATGCTCATTTGCTAAAGAAGGGCAACTGCCAGCACCTGACAGTGTGGTTTTACCCCGACCCCGAAATAAGCACGCAAGACCAGGCTGTTGGTACTAATTGGGCCACTTTATTAACTATAAATACAACTTTTTGCAGCAGGGCAACAATGAACATAAAGTGCGGGTCCTGGTTGGGGAAACGGTTCTAGCCTGTGTCACCAACTGACAGGCTGGGGCAAGCACGTGTGCATCACGCTGCTCGCCCTGCCTACCTGGCCGGCAGCAGCCCAATAGGGGTAAGCCCGTCCTCCCGCGCTCCGGGGGGGGGGGCAAACACAGCAACGCGCCCAGCAGCACGTCACCATCCTTACACCGAAACACAGTTCCATTGTCAGAACTGGCCATTTGGTGGTATGCTGTGCATGCCACCAGCAGTCATTGTGGGGCTTCTGCAGCAAATGGAGGTGCCTCAGGAGACCTGCTGCTTCAGCTAGCAACTTCCAGCAGTGAAGGTAAGCCAGCAGCTGGGGTCGGGGTGTGTGTGAGACAGGGTCGGGAGAGGGATGATTGGAAGTGGAATGGAAGAAGGAGGGGTGGATCCTAGCAGCACTGGTGTGCACCAGGATCCTAATCCCATTCCCTCTCTTGTCCCTTTTCTCTTATTCTCCTTCAATTTGTGTTAGCAAAATAGCTGCTGTAGATCTAAGGAAACCCATTGAGGCAGCAAAGGCTTGCCCCAAGATTATTGAACAAATGGGGAGGCCTCTACACCCAGGCTGAATGCATTTGCAGTGGGGTGGTGGTGTAGATGGTTAGGATTGGGCTGCTAGGTTTATAATTGGTTGTGGGACCGTGTTAATACATGCTTTGTTGTGTAACCTGATGCTCTCAGTTGGCTCTCCATATGGTTGTATTCACTAAGAGTCCACCATGCTAGCAATGATCATCTGAAGCTAACACCTACATGATGTTACTATTTATGAACACAATAATAAATAAACATATGTCAGACTGTTGTCTCACATTGGGAACTGGTATGGAGTAATCATACATGTGGCAATCACAGGCTAGCCAAATTCTATGAGTACATTTGTGGCGGTATGTTGCTGATATACAATTCTGACAAGAGCACCATTTTCTAGGGCAGTGCTCTCCAAACTCCGGCCGTTGGGCCAGATCCGGCGTTTGGAGAACTCGCCCCCCCCCACAAGTGGCGCTTACTGTTCCACTGCAGCCAATCTGGTGCCAGAGAAGTTCTGGGCAGTTGCATCTCCTGCTGCACAGCCTTCTGGGATGTTGAGCAATAGATGTGACTGCCCAGAGCATCTCTGGCACCAGATTGGCTTGAAAATATAGAGGCGCTACAATGGAACAGCAAGCGGCACTTAGGACAGAGAGGGAGTTTTGAGGACACAGTGTCTCCAGTTTAGAGACCGGTGTGCTCAGGCATGTTCTGAAGGCTCATGATGTAGTCATCTTGCTGAAGTTAAGCCAGTTTAGACTGGCCAGTGCCTTGATGGGAAACCATCTGGCAATTCTGTGCACACTGCGGAGCTCCATGATGGAAGAAAAGACAGGATATAAATATGCAAAATCAAATGTGAAATGAAAGCTTGTTTTCCTGAACCTCTCTGCTCTTTGCCTTCCTTCTTGATAAGAAACTACATTCCAGAAGTCAGGTGCTTTCAGCTACCAGCGTTTGTCTCAAATGAAGACAAAGAATTATTTGTTTGAAGATTCCATCACAATCTACCAGTTACCTGCCAGCAATACTCGGGGTAAATGAATTTGTGGATGTGCATGGAATGGATATGGATGAGCAGCAGAGAGAGCCACAAAGGGAATGGTTCCATTTCTTGTCATCACGTCTTCCACCACATTGCCTCCATTCTCATTTTTTGTGCCCTCTGTACATCTTGCAAGATGTCATGGCAAAATTGTTGTCGTCTCCCACCATAGCTTACTCCCATACTTGACTTTTTTCCTGTATTCTTCCTGGGTTATGTGCTGGGAAGAAAGTGTGTTTGCGGAGAAACTTTCCATTGCTATGGGAACGTACCCTGCTCTCACGGGCAACCACCATAGCCACCTTTGAAAAACATTGCATCGAGCACACACTTCAGCAACATGTCCTAAATTCCTTCACTCCATCCCGAGGACAATCTTTATGAAAGATTATCCATATTAGAGCCATAAGAATTTAGTGGTGGTCCATAGAATGTTGAGCAGGAGACACATTGAGATAATCAATTGGCAGATTTATATGTCCTTGGCTTTATATGTGACTAGCAAAATGCCAGCACTGCAACAGGTGGAGTGTGCATGGAGAGGGGCCTCTAAGAGGAGGTGAACCAGTGATGCTTTGTCCCCATGCACCCAGCTAATGTAACATTATAACTAAGAGGCTGACCTGTGAATCAGATCCCTGGTTTGGATCTCCCCTTTGTCATGAATTCACCATGTGACCTTAGGCAATCCGCTCCCTCTCAACCACAATTGCAGCATGGTGTGTGTGTGTGTGTGTGTGTGTATGTGTGAGATTATATTTTTTGGGTCATGATGAGGATATTATGCACAGCCTGCATAATATGTGTGAAGCATTTTGCATACTCAGAAAATGGCATACAAATGTTTAGTAATAGTATAATTAAGAACAAGCAGCCACTGGGGGACCCAATACGGAATAGGGCTGTGGTCTACAGAGAGGAGAGCTTAATATTTCCCCTGTGCCATTTCCCCACTGAAAATTGCCCTTCTCCTGGCAGTGCAACCTCCCCAGATTATTCTCGTTATTGGGAATGTGTGGGGACCATGTAATGCTCAGGAAATGGTATTTCCTAAAATTGAGCATGTTTTAACGGTGTTCAATATATTTTAAGTTTTTTCGGCTGGGCTGAATGATTCTTCTGACATGTGTTGCTATGTTTGAGGTAGGAGTGAAAAAGTTAGCAATTTTTTTTTCAGTGACCTCCAGATTGGAAGGGGAAAAAAAACCCTATGCAGAATCTCCAGCTATCACTGTGGGTTTGTGCCTAGGCTTGGAGAGGCAGGACAGCTCTCCATAAATATTTGCCTTGCTTTCACTTCCTGCAGATGTACTTTCTGTGTAAACTCCTCTGCATGCTTTAGCTTGTTGGGGTATAGTGCAACCATGATACTATATACAGAAAAAGAAAAAAAAGTGTGCGATAATGTACCGTGTTGCAGTGAGTCCTTGCAAGGACACAGGCTGCATTTGAGTCTATAGGGCCATTGTCAGCTTATTGCTGTTAGATCCTAGGCACACAGATATGTCTGTGTATTTAATTATGAGTATTGGCAGTATTGTGGGAATAATGAGTGGGGCTTGCATTATGGCTGCAACAGCAAACATCTGTGCACTCAAAAAGTGTGCAATAGGTAGAATAGATTTCCAGTGAAAATAGTGGATAAATTTGTCTATCTTGAGCAAAATTTCTATTTTTTAATTCTATTTTAAAAATTAAAGTTCCTTAAGCACACCGTAATTTGAGGTGGTGTTTATTACTTTCTATTGCTTTGAATGCTGTGCAATCTTATTTCCCAATTTAATGTCCTCCCACCCCAACCCCCAGAACACTTGGCTCCTACTGTGCAATCCTGTCAATGTGACTGTCAGACCTGATTTGTATGCAGTGTCTTTGGGAAAGGCTGATGATGTCGTGAGTTGGTGGTGTGTGATGGGTGTTGTGGGTTGCTGGTCTGGATCAGTGGAGTTTTCACTATTTTCACTATTTTCGGGGACACTTTGTAAAGCACGCCCTCCCTCTTGCCTTCAGAGCCACTCATGGTTACAAGAGCAAAGCGGAGCAAATGGCTCTGAAGGTGAAGGGGAGGGGCCACTTTACACGGCGCTTCAGGTGCCTGAAAAACCTACTGCTTCACCCCCTTGGGAATGCCACTGGTCTGGATTTGTTTAGTCCTGGTTAATATTTGGTGGGTGGGTAGAGGAGGTTTCCCTTTCTGCAATTTTGGTGTGTGTGTGTGTGTGTGTGTGTTTTAATTATGAATTTATTTTAAGGTATTTTATGTACTGGTTTCTCAAGGCAGTTTGGAAGTAAATCAATGTTGAAGCAGCAGCTCAGTTGAAACCTGAAAGCATCTGGAAGGAAACTAAACAAAAAGAGCTTCAACTAGTGCTGAAAAGATAGCACTATAGACACCAAGGGGAATTTCTTTAGAGAGAGAGGAGATGTTTTACTCTTAAAGTGTCATTTCCTTGAGCAGAATTTGTTCCGTAACTGCTGGACAAGCCTGGCCTGGCTTTGGTGGAAAAATCAGTCTGGTGCAGAATTGCTTTAAATACTCATTCGCTGATAAGAATCTCGTCCAGAAGAATGCACTGCAAAAGGCTATATTGGTTACAATGAACACAGTTCAGAGAAACTCAAGAAACCCTAAGGCTGAAATCCGCATTGGCTAATTTGGAAGTAAATTCCATTAACATGTACCTCTAAGTAAATTAATTTAAAGCTGAGTTGTAAATTCCAATGAAAATTATAGGATTAACTTCCTGTGCATTTCTTTCAGATGTAAATCCCATCGGGTTCAGTGGGACTTACTCCCAGGTAGGCGTGTATAGGATTATAGCCTTAAGCATTTAACTCTTCCATTAACTGCTGCAGACGACGCAATGCTCAAATATTCTCTGGACTGCACCCAACGTTTTCTTTCTTGTTTTTATATCTGGCCTGCTATGAACTTGGGCCCTTCTGCAATCTGTGTCCAGCCAGGCTTCGTATCAAAGTGCTAGTGATTCTTTAAAACTTTCACCCTCCTTTAGCTTATATTAAAGCCTTTCCCCTCAAAATGATGTTTGTTTTGTCATTTTACTCCACAGGTCCTGTGCCTGCAAGTGAGTGTGAACTGCAGCCTGTTAATAGTTCCCACCCGGTTCAAGCCTTGCTCGAAAGCTTTACAGTCTTATCTGGTTGTGCCAGCCAAGGAACTGCTGGGTTGCCACAGGAAGTTCATGTCCTCAACCTCAGAAGTCCTGAAGAAGGCCTGGGCCACCATGAAAGAGAGGTAAAAGCAAGATTGCATTAGAGGGCTGAATGCACTTTTGGGGGTCCTTCAGGCAGTACTGCCTTGGAATGGCAGAAACATGACTGATAGGGGTGGGGCAGAAATAAATGGGGGTCTGGAGACACTCAAAAGTCTTCTCAGGGATGCAAAGGATTCTGGAACACACCTGACATAGAGATTGTGCACGGTCAGAGAAGGCGCATAGTGCCTCTGAACGGGCCAGGCTCTGTAGCAAATGAGAACCAAAATGGCGGTACCAACGTTTGAAGGGTGATACTCTTAAGGGATCTGGGTTTCAGCAGGCACCATACCATGAAGATTCGAGGAATGGAATATTCAGAAACAGCACATTCTGACTGAGGGCACAATCCTAACCTGGAGTTAAAGGTAAAGGTTTCCCCACGACCAAATGGTCTAGTTGTGACCGACTGTAGGGGGCAGTGCTCATCCCCATTTCAAAGCCTGTAGAGCCGGCATTTTGTCCAAGGACAAGCTTCCGTGGTCATGTGGCCGGCATGACTATATGCCGTAGTGCACGGAACGCCGTTCCCTTCCCACCGAAGTGGTCCCTATTTATCTACTTGAACATAAGAAAAGCCCTGCTGGATCAGGCCAAAGGCCCATTTAGTCCAGCTTCCTGTATCTCACAGCGGCCCACCAGGTGCCCCAGGGAGGCATGAGACAACAAGATGCTTGCATCCTGTTGCCACTCCCTTGCATCCGGTACCAGTAGCCCACCACCTTTTTAAGGAGGTTGCACAATCCATCATGGCCTATCGCCCACGATGGACCTTTCCTCCAGAAATCCGTCCAATCCCCTCTTAAAGGCATCAAGACAAGATGCCATCACTACCTCCTGTGGCAAAGGGTTCCACAGATTAAGTACCCGCTGGGTAAAGAAGTACTTCCTTTTATCTGTTCTAACTCTCCCAACCCTCAGTTTTAGCGGATGCCCCCTGGTTCTGGTGTTTTGAGAGAGGGAAAAGAACATCCCTTTATCGACTCTTATCCCTTCCATGCATAATTTTGTATGTTTTTATATCTTGCCTTGCATTTAGGTGCTTTCGAACTGCTAGGTTGCTAGGAGTTACATTAGGCCAGCAAAGTTTGGCTGGTGCAAGGGCCGCTGTAAAGTATGTTTGGACCACTCTCGGAGTCAGGGAGGCCAGCACACAGATGTGCACTATACTCCCTGATTCCGAGAGTGACCCAAATGTGCTTTAGAGTGGCCCCTTGTGCCAGCCAAACTTTGCTGACCTAACTGTGCCGGCCTAACTCCAGGCTAGGGTTGTGCTCTTAGAGTTGGCATTCATTCAGTCGCTTCTCTAACCAGCTCTGGGACTTTCACATTTCGAGAGCAATTGGTTTATCCTCCTCTCTCATATGTTTAACTATTGAATTTATGAGAAAGAGACAGGGAATAAGAAACAGATTTTTTTACAAGAAGAGGGTCTCTCTCTTTCTTCAAAGGTAAATTGCTTATGTTGTAAATTATACCGAATATGCTTGGAGATTTGCCATAGTCACTATAAACAAATTATGAAGTGCCTATTCCTTTGGCCTTGGTGAAGGGCCTGCAGTTTTTAACCAATGAGAAATGTGGTTCAGATATCAAGGATTGCAAACTTCGGTAGTTCTTGGGCACTGCGTAAATAATATATTAATGCAGGCTCCATGCTGTGGAACTAGCAAAAGAACTTCTAGTTGGTGTGAAGGATAAAGCAAAAAGGAAAATCTTGACATATGTTTTTGCGGTATGCTTTGGAAACAGATAAAAACAGACCGCTAGAGGGAAAAGGAGAGAAATGTTTCCTAGCATGGCAGCACCTGTCTCTAGTGCATGCCCTTGAAATACTCCATGAAGAAGTGATATCATTTAGACATACAGAGACCCAGCTTGGGAGAAAGAGGCAAATTCTCCACAGTCCATTACTGAGGTTGCGATGCCAGAAAGTAGATGCTTTGATTCCAGTCCTGCACACGTAGACGTTATAGTATGCCCTGGTGTTCCCAATTTGCCTCCAAGTGAGCATGTTTAACATTGTCACCTTACTAGGAGTTGTCATGCCAGCACCGTGTCAGAAAAATATTGCATGCTGATGCTGCAGGGATGTTTTTGTAGTGTCACACAAAGGCCAACACAAATGTTTAGGGTGGAGTTGGACCAGCGCCATGGCCATGGGGTAGGAATAGCGTGTGGGTCTGGCTCCTCAAGGATATTGCAGGCCCTTGCCAGAAGTTTTAGTCTTCCTCTCTTTCCAAAATATTTCTTATTCCCCCCCCCACCCCACAGAGATATAAAGAAAACTGTGCAGGAATTTGCCCAAATTGGGTCTTGGGCTTTATTGCTCTGATGGTTTTAATTATGATCTTGGTTGATTAATTTTTTTTAAATTCTGTATGCCACTCTAAGACTTATGGTAGGCAGACTTAATGGAATGTGAATGTTAAGAATAAAAACGTCAAATAAATAAATAAGCTACCTCAGTAGTGATCCAGAAAGTTCTCTGAGCTCTTACAACCTCACTATTGATATTTGAGCAGAAACCAGAAGGTTCCTGATAAGTTATCTATTATTGTCAGAACAGATGATCTCAAATACCCCAATACTTGAAGATTGGCATGGCCATAGAGTTAGGCAGATGTTGCCTAGGCTATTTATGTGTATCAGGCAGCCTAATCCTAAATTACCCTGGTGCTGTCTGGAACAGCAGTGCCAAAATGGCGGCTACTGTATCCTGTGGGGCTACAGCAGCCAACAGAGTCTCCTTGGGAGGAAGGGAAGATTTGTTCCTTTCCCCAGCGTCAAGCTTGCTTGCATCAATGGGTCTCCTCAGATATTTGACCTGCTATGTATTTCTGTATTTATATATAGCCTCTCCTTCTCCTCAGAGTGCTCTTTGGATATTGCTCAAGGCAGTTTACATAGGCAGGCTTTCTAGACAATAAGGGTCTTTACAATATTGTTCTATGTATGTAGAACCTTTCAAACTCCGGCTGTAATTTTTTTCTGTGGGAAAGCCAGCTTCCTCTTAGTGGCGGGAGCACTCCAAACCTTTAGCGGGCACGCTACATGCTGTCACATTCTCAACATTACAACTGCTCTCCCACCGCAGCGCTCGACAGCGACTCTTCTCTGCCACCGAGGGTCACAACACCTTTTCAGTGACTTTCCTGCTCTCTCCTCCAGAATGTGTCCCAGGTTGTGTCTGCTTAGCTTCCAGTAGCCTTTGAGCATCTCTTCCTCTGGACCACACCTCCAGCCCAGCGGGCACAGAACCAAAGAGGCCCATGTTGGGCGGCTCAGCTTGGGAGGGGGCATAGGATTTGTTGGCAGCCTCTGCCACCATCCCCGCCCCCTCCCAGTCCCAATCCGCCCTCCTGCCCACCCTCCTCCATCCAGTTTATCCTCCTTCCCGCTCTTCCTCTGCCTCGGAAGCTGTCCCCACTGCCCTCTGCTTCTGGCTTAGGTCCTTCCAGTGCTGAGGCCCAGCGCTGACTGACACTGGCCTTTCTGCTGGTGCAGCAGGCTCCCAGCAGGCATCAGAGTGCCTTATGGCCCAGCACCAACAGTGGGCCTGGAGCACAGGCGAAGCACCAGATAGGATCGGACCATAACTTTGTGTTAAATTGTTTAGTTGTACCAGAGTATCCTTGGGTAATGCAGTGATTCCTCTCTAAACTCGTTTAATCTTCAGGCAAATCTACCTTCTATAGCGGAAAACTCCCATCTTAATTTTACCCTTTTTTAATAACCTCTGTAGATGGTTTGGTAGATGGCTAGCATAAGAACTGCCTTGTTCCATAATAGCTCACCGTAAGCTGATTTCCCACAAAAAACGTTTTCTCTCTTTCCTGTGTTTTTGAAGGGTTATCTATCAGCCTTCTCCTGTGTACTGATGTACAGCATACAGGATATACATTCCGCATCCTCAGTCTCTAGTTTATTTTTCAAATCTTTGTAAAAGCTGGGTAGTCACAGCCTTTGGAGATGGCTCTTGAGAAAAAGAACAGGAAGCTCAGAAAAGGCTCCTTGGAGACAATGGAGTAGCACACACTTGTACACAGTTGAGTTTGAGCGATTACGTTGTTGCTTTTAGTCTGCAAACAAAGCAGACCAAAGGTTATCTTTATTTTCATTGTCGTGATTGAGGCTTAGGGTAGAGTTTGACTGAAAGGACCGTAGGCTTCTGCCAAGACAGCAAAATGGCTTCATCTTTTGTGATGCTTCCTGTTGCCAGCCAATCCATTTAGGAAAGGTAGAGATTTAATGTTGACCATGGAGCACGTCTAAGCTCTTGGAAAATAAACCATCTTTTCTGTTTTGTTTTTGTTTGTATGCCAGTGCTGACATTTTGTAAAGGTGGCAAACAAGCTTGCACAGGAACTGTGAGATCTGAGGAGCACAGTGAAAAAAATCTTATTAAAAAATAAATTTCACCCGTCTTCATGTTAGAAGTGTGTGTTTTGTTTTGTTCCTTAAACTTGTCACATTATGGGTTCTGCTAAATTACATATGCCTTACATGCTGAGAGTGAGAGCAAATGCCTTCTTGCAGCAAATCCCTCATAGGCTTCATGCATTAAACATTCTTTCACTGTTATCCTAGTTCTCATAAATATACAACATATTGTGGTTCCATTTTTTTGTACTGGAGAATAGAAAACAAAAGTCAAATAAAGCCCCTCAGGGATCTCTCTCTCTCTCTCTCTCTCTCTCTCTCTCTCCTCACACATATACACACCATGCTGCAAGCATAATACTCCTCCTAAGGTTAATGAAAATGGTTTATGCCCAGACAATGAAAAATTACCAAGAACCAAAGGGAAGAAGGAGTTCCAAATGGTTTGATAGTGCCTTAGATCTGAAGTATTTCCAGAGCTGCCATTGAAATGTTTGCTGCTTGCTTCGATTAGAGTTCTAAATGGAAAGGCAAAATCACAGCATAGTTGTCGCTTGTAAAAATGTTTGCAGTTCAAGCCCGTGCACGTTCATTTAGAATTAAGCCCTATTGTGTTCAAAGGACCTGACTCCCTGAACACTGTTCAGAGTCGGAAAACCTTCATTGCCATAAGACAGACGTACCAAGGGGGGAGAACAACAAACAACAACACATGATAAAAAATCTGAAAAACATCAAGTGGGAGGGGTCAGTGGGGCTCATTCTTCTCCACCTTTCCATCAACTTCAGAAAAATAGCTACTCTCTCTAGCAACTTAACATGTTCCAGTGATAAAACACATCCTATTTTATCTTGGTTGAGCCAGCCACCTATCTTTGCCAGTATCAAGTCTAGATATTGTAGACACCAGTCTTGGTACAATGGACGGTATAGAATCATACATGCTAGGGTTTCGCCACCACCTCATTGACACAAGCCCAGCAGAATAGGGAATCCCTTTAAATCTGCTGCACAAGACCGCTGATGGCAGCATGTTGCACCTTGCTAATGTAAATGCTCTGCAGTCTTCCTCACCCCATATAGATTTGAGTCGTCTTGTATGACAGTGTAATGCATTGCAGGGCATAGTGATGAATGCCCCTGCACTCTCGCTGTTGTGAAGGATTGAGCTTTTGCTGCTGCTAGACACAGGAAGGCCCAGTGAGCTAAAACTTAAAACAACCTCTGATGATGGTCTATCAAGTTCAGAATTGCGTACACTGACCGGCAGCAGTTTTCCAATCTTTCTGGAAATGTTAGGGATTTAACTCGCAACTTTCTACATGGAAAACAGCTGCTCTGCCACTGAGCTACACACCCTTCCCAGTTTTGGAGCCCTAAGTTGTGTAATCATTTCCAACTATGAACAATAGATCATTGGGGGGGGGGTCTGATAAAAGCAGCTGTTTCGTAACGACATGGACATCATAATTGGACAAGAAAAATCCTCTCATGTGGAAATTGGATTGACTGGAAAATGGCTGATTTTCCTAGTTGCAGACCACTGAGCTAATTCCTGTCAGATTTGTGAGACTTCAAAAGAACTGAGACATAAAATGATTGAGGTCAAATTTCTCAGAATTGTTAGTTGGAGGGGGGGAAAAAGAGGCGCAGATTTTGAGAAATAGTCAAATTGGTTGTAGGAATGAGGAAAAACTTGGGTTGATGGCTACGTTTTCTCTAATACTGAAATGCAGATCCCTTAATAAACTGTTCCCATCATAAGGCCTTGGCAGCCTACCATGAACCAGCATTTATCACACGGTTGTTCCCTATGGAACTATGTGATGACAGAAGTTTATTTCTCCTGGTCCTCCATTGGTTGTTGTTTGCTGCTTTTGTTGCTGTTGTTTCACAGAGTTTGGAACAATAGGCGTCTCTATGGAATTTGTGGGTATCACTTGAATATTGCTTATTACTTCAATTTTGTAACTGTCCTGTGAGAGAAAGAGTATACAGTAGAAGCCAAACACCTCTCCATGGTGTCTGCTGGTGGTTGTTTATCGTAGCTATTTATAAAACTAATTGCCTGCTGGAAAGAAGAGGCACAGAAGATAGACTGACATCACAATGCCTGCTGCCCTTTATTTGGGACAGGAGCCTCCTAGCACATCATATACTAGATCTATGTACTATGCAGTTGAAGAGCGCAATCCTAAACTGGAGTTAGGCCAGCATAACTAAGCCAGCAAAGTTTGGCCAGCACACGGCCCACCATAAAGCATGTTTGGACTACTCTCAGAATCAGGGAGGATGGCTCATGCCTGTGTGCTGGCCTCTCTGACTCAGAGAGTGGTCCAAACATACTTTACGGTGTCCCTTGTGCTGGGCAAACTTTGCTGTCTTAGTTTATGCTGGCCTAGCTCAGTTTAGGATTGCACCCTAAGTGATTAAACTATTGGTAGAGGTTGTTTTTTTTCCGTGACCAACACAGAACGCTAAATAAAGATTTCTCCTCAAATCGCTATATAAAACGATATTTAGATCAAACGTTGAAAACCCTCATTTCATGAAAAAACACCACTTTCGCTTACTTTTGACACAGTTTTGAGGAACCCGCAAAGTTTTCAGTAAGTGATCAGGAGGAAGAGGGGCAGGAACAGGAGGAAGCTTGCTTAAACTACAAAAGTGTATGCTGCTATGCTATATTGTGGGGCAACTTCAATGGAATGTGAAAGCAGTACGCAGCAGTTTCTCAACGCTCCAGGCAGCAACCAGAGCACAGCATGGGAACTTTTGAGCAGGTCATTTTGGGATGGGGTATGTGTGCCAGTGATTGGTTGCCTTTGCTTGGGCAGCAGGCTATAGGGCCGTTCACCCTTATTTCTTGTTTGCTGGCCTGGATTTATGTCCCTGCCCTTGTGGGCTGTTATAGTGGATTCTCTGCCTTCCCCATTCTTGGTAGGGAGAGTATCAAGGGCATGGCAGTGCAGTTGCTGGTTCCCCTCAGGCCTTGTGTCCCCCAAGTATTGACTATGAGTGCCACTGGCAGCATTTACCTTTGATCTTGGGACTGGAATGCTCCAATCTGCTAGCAACTGTTTGGGCCATGTCCTTTGCATTCTGCACCTCTCCAGGCAGCCATTGCTATGCAGAAACTTCCGGGGGAATGCTCCTGCTGTGAAAGGGCTAAAGAGAACGCAGGACACTTCCTTGAAAAGTTCCAAATGCAACTGGCATGTTGTACTGTATTGTATACTGAGACATGTTTACCTGATCTTAGGACTGAATAGTGAGTATGAATGGCAGTTCACTATTAATTCACTGTGAGATAAATGTGAGCCAGTTCTTGATCCACATGAACGAACACACACACACACACACACACACACACACACACACACACACACACACACACACACGTTGTGCTGTTCGTACAATTTCAAATAAAAATTTGGATAAAAACATGTAACACCACAATTTTAAGTAAGAAGTTCTGGAAAAAAAATCTCCCCCCCCCCCAAACACCGCTAGCCATTGGTTCTCAAATCTTTTAGCACTGGGACTAATATGTAGGAACCTTGTATTGAAATGTATTTTGCATTTTTCTTTGTCATAAATCTATCCAACTCATTTTCAAAAATAATGAGGCTTCCATGACTGATCATGACTGTTGCTGTTTCATTATTTCAATTATATCATGTAGAAAAAAAGTTTTCTGATCTCATTTAGCATCGGTGCTAATTTGTATGCTGTTAATGTGTTTAGTAATAGTTGGACGTTGCTGTGAGTCAGTTAATGTTGGTCAATTTATTTGCCACAATTAGTTCACAGTGTTCTTCTGCTATGTTGGGATATTAAAAACAACCTTCTATAACTCTTTCTACCCAATGAGTAAGTTACAGTATTCATGCCAACGCAGAAAATCCAGTGTTTAATGTGGCCCCTTCATCTTGTTTACTCTGGATTGAAATTTCCTCTCGGTTATATTTTCTAAGCCAGCTCAAAATTACTGGTCATCGAATTTGGAACCTAATTCAGGTTTACCCACCAGGGTTTGCAGAGGATGTTGAATGTGGGCCAGAAGTCTGTTTGTTTAGAGCTTTGGGTCCAACAGAAACATCAGCTAATGATAGTTTACCCTTAAAGAGATAAGAAGCCATTATTTTCAGGCACAGTGTGCCTTAGCCACAGCTGTATTTTCTTAAAAATTGAGCAGTAGAAATTACAGAAGAAGAACTATGTATATTTTGTCAAACATGCCTCATGGGGGTCTGAACTCATGCCAAAGCACAAAGAAAGAGAACAAAGGAGAGCTATATGTGCAATAATAAAATAAAACAGTTTAGCATTTGCTGACTTGCCTTGCAAAAACCTGGGGCCTTTGTTGAAACCTGCCCTCCTGCAGGAGGTAGGAAGACACTAAAAGTTGTACTGGTACGGAGTGAAAATATGAAATGGCAAAGTAATGAGAGACCACGATACTTTTACCTGCTGTTGATCTGGGTCTAGTTAAGGAAGGGCACAATGCAATATAGTACTGTGGTTCAGAAACTGTGGGCTGGGACCAGCTGGTGAGTCACAGCCTAGTTTTTGGTGGGTCATGGAACAGATTCTCAAAGAAAAACACAGGTGATTAGAAGGTTAGATAACGACCTCAAGCCTTGAGGCTATTAAAAAAAACCAGATAGCTGCTATTTGTCCAGCAAAGAGCCAAGCTCATGCAGTTTGCAAGCATGCGTATAGAGAGATAGAGATAAACGTTTGAGCATCTTTTTATTACTTATAGAAAGAAATAATACCTTGGTGGGTCCTGGTGCTAAAATATTCAGGAGCCACTGGAATAATATATAACAGCACTTCCCAAAGTCATGGGTTGTGACCCACTATTGGGAAGCAAAACTGGGCCATTCCCCCTTAAGAGGAGTAGCCCAGTTTTGGATGTCCCAACAGTGCCATGGCTGTTGTGGTACTGCTGGCACATAAGGGCTTGTCTTCTTACCTGGGTGGTGGTGGGGCCTTCTGCAGGGTTAGGGAGGCCCACAGTCTCTTCCACGGGTCTCGACAAAGCCAGACAGAGCCCCAATTTGCACTCAGAAGTATGATTCCAGGCGTAAATTGGGGTTTTTATTGGCTTCAGAGAGCCTTGCAGAGGGGGCTGCAGGCTTCCCTAACCTGCAGAAGGCCCGTTCCAGACCACCCTGGTAAAGGGACAAGCCCTTGGGTGCCAAAAGTTCTGTAACAGCTGTGGCGCTGTCAGGTCACTCTTCCCAGTCTCCGCCCCCACAGCAACTTACAATGGTCCCAAAGTCCGACTCAGTCCCAAAGTCCGAGTTGGACTTTGGGAACCACTGATATATCGTGAACATACGCTTCATCTCTATTGCTCCAGGTGACTCACGCTTGAGTTGTGTGTGCTACTGATGGAAAAGGGAGAAGAACCAGTAACAATACTACAAGGTGACACACACAGGTTTATTCTTAACATACATACCACGTTTCTTCTCATTCTGTAGCACTTCAGTATGGACATATCTATACCAGACCCTTGTCTTTAAAGCGCAAATGTTTTTGGTCTCTTGTGACTCGTAGTCTTGATTTTTTTTAATACTTGCTAGAAGAAGGAAAAAAGGGGCTTTACATTTCCAGCATAACTTTTCATTCTAAATTTGACATTTCCTGCATTTGACTGAGCTTTTTGTGTGTGTGCCTGAAACGCACCTGTAAAGTGATCTACCTCCCTCACATGCAGCTGGAAAAATGTGTAATCTGTGGACTGAGCTGACCTTTCATTTTACAGAAACACAGATATTCTTCAATGGAATGGTAGCTTAAAAGCACTCCTCCGTAATCACATTGAAACCAAAATAACTCCCTTTAAGTGGCCTGTCAAGGTATATTAGTTACAATAAAAGTTCTGAAGTTATTCAGCATTTAAAAGGCATTTGAAGATTCAATACCTTTTTCGTGTTTGAGTTTTTTGCCCTCTCGTGCTGATATAGGTGCTTTTCTTTCTGATGTATGAAGGAAAAAGGTTTTGTCTTGCTTGTGCTTCTGAACCGTATTTATTGCCTTTGCTTCTATGACTGTAGCAACACTTTGAAAATTGTTCCTTCCAAACAGAGCAAAGGAAAGACACATTAATTCAAAATTCTTAGCTGTGGAAAGAGAAGCGTAAAGGTATTTAAACCAAGACAATCTAGCTGCATCTCCACAGACTTGCCACATTGTTCTTGTCATCATTTATTTATTTCTAAAACAAATTTAGATCCTGCATTCCCTAACTAGCTGCCCGATCCTAACTTGGGCTACACAGCCCTTTAATACAGTGGAACACAGTGCTGCTGTAGTAAATGGTTATATGGTGGCCAGGTGTACAGTCTGCGGCAAAGAAAACCAGTAGGGAGGAGGCCAGACGTACAGATATTCCAGAGAGTAAGGGCCACCACTGCAAAGGTGCTGTCATGCATTACCACTAGCCTGGCCTTGGAAAGCTGCAGGACATCCCAGAGAGCCTTCCTTCCAGATCTTAATGTATCTGGATACATTAGGATGTATCAGGATACTCCTTCATGTATCCTGGTCCTGAGCACTCGCAGACTTTAAAGTTGGTAACCAGCACATTGAATCACTTCCCAAAATGAACTCATAGCCAATGCATCTGGACCAGGGGTAGCCCTGCCTTGCCTTCTCCAGTTTGTACCATATGTACTCTGGCTCATTTACTGGGGATAGTCTGCATTTTTTGGTACTGGGCCTGACTTTTGTATTTTTTGGGGTGGGGGATTTGTTTAAAGTTGTTAAAAACTATGAATGTGAGTTAACTTGTTCTCCAGAGCCCAGCTCTCTTTCCAGGCTCTCTAAAAGTTGCATCTTGGAATGGGTGAGTCCATTTTGTTACTTAGTACGTGTGTAAATAAATACTTCCGAGGACCATAGTTTAGTGATGGATTATCAGCCTTGTATGCAGAATGTCGGTCCTTGGGATCTCCAAGTGGGGCTGGGAAAGACCTGTGCCCAGAACTCAGGAGAGCCACTCCACTGCCTGTCAGTGTGAACAGTACTGAACTAAATGGGCTGCTGGCTTGACTCCATATGCAACAGCATCATATGTTCATGCATGTGGACACTTAAGGCACCATGCAGTACATGGCTTGCCATTTCACACACTCTTGGAGTATGCTTTGGAACCGTTGCGAACGTTAAGAGAATGTTTTTCTAGTACATCCTTGGCCCAAAGAACCATCACCTTCTGGGCTTACCGAGTGATAAAGGAACAACAACAATTATTTTGTGCAGTATTGCTGTGCAGTATAATGAATACAGGATCTGGCAGGTGGGAAGAGCCTTCAATGCTATGCAATATTGGAAGAGGCGGTGCTTTGCAGAGGGATCCTTGGTGTAAGAGTAGCAATTTCATGAGCTTGTCCCTGTTTGTCAAATATTGGAAGGTATGTGAATCACCTTCCCCAGCCATTTGGACTAGGCACATTTTCCCCTTCATGTATGCAGGCTGAGCCCTCTTCTGGTTATTGCACTCCTACAAGCCTGGCTTTGGATCTCATGTACTGGGTCAAAGAGGAGACCAGGATTTATATGAGCTGCTGTACTATATAGAAATTCCATTCTCACTTTATGCCAAAGGCAAATGGGTCAGGGTGCGGAGCTTGCAGGAGTGTGGAGGGCAGGGCCAGGCTCCTCTGGCATGGTCCATCTGCCCGTTTACATGTTGGTGATTCATGTGAGTGAGTACAGTCCTTAGGTCTGAGAGCAATCTTTGCCTCCATAATGCTGACAGGGGTTGTGTTCTGGCTTGTCTTCCAAATCTCTACCTATCCCTCCCGTCCTTTTTTCAAGTGTTACTTTTTAATATACATGATACAAAAGAACAGGAACAAAACTGGCTTGTATATACAATGAAAATCTGACTCTGTTGAAAATCAAAGGTTCACGACGTACCCCCTTTCAATCACTAAGAACCGCACTAGCAACGGAAGAAACTGCAGTCAGGTTTACAGACTTTCCCACTGTCTGAGTTTTTGTCTCTGAAAACATACCTGTTTACAGAGACGTTTCTGTTTTCCAGTCAAAAAAAATGCTCTATTTCTCTCCTGGCAAATCTCATTGCAAGAGAACTTAAGCAGAATTCCTTTTCCCCAAATAAACAACATTGATGTCTGCCAGTTCCGAAAATCCAGATGGTGACAACCAGTTTGTTATATACACTTTTCAAAAAATGTCCACAAGACATGGGATCGCTTGAAAATTGTGGCTTGCAACCATTGGGCTTGGCAAGTGAAGAGAGTCTGAAGTTCCATCATAATAATTGTGTCATTCTGTAGCTAGTGCCGTTTCTAAGGCCTGATACTCACAAGGTGCTAGTCCAGTGGGACTTACTGCCAAGTGACTACAAATAGCATTGTGTGCTGCTCTATCCTCACTTGGCCTCCTATGAGTAAGAGTTGCAGGACTCTGGAAAGAGAGACTATTTTGTCTGTTTGAAACCCAGCTCTAGGTGAGCTTTTTTATATCTTCTGGCCCAGACTAGTCCTTCCAGTCTCCATCCCCACTGCTATAAGGGACAGACTTCAGGCCTGGAGCTGAGTAAAGGCTACAATCCTATCCACACTTACCTGGGATTATGTCCTATTGATTAAAATGGGACTTGCTTCTGAGTAGACCTGCATAGGGTTGGGGTTTGAGTCATCTCCCCTTGGTCACCTCTTGCCTGCCCTGTTCCCTACATTGGTGGGCAAAGGATGAGAGGATTCAGGTATATGAGAGACTGAGCTCTGGCTCAGGATGGACTATCTCTGGGGAATTGAGGTTTGGGGTACTGGGGCTCCTTACTGTCTGATCCCCGCTTTACTCTTAGAAACTAGGTTCTGCATCTCAGCAGTTGGTACAGATTCCTCCCCCTCCCCGTCTGAGCCTGGATCATTCAGAGTTGGAATCACTGCATGCCCTTATCTACTCATGTTAAGACATTGCTCAGTGTTACTTGTTGATGCTGTGAATTGTAATCATGGAGATCCAGTGAGGCTTTTTAGCAACATTATGATTGTCCATAATTTTACTTTTAATTGAATAAATCAGAAGGTGTCCAGGAGCCAGAGATTCGAATGAGTGACGAATTATTTTGCTACCTAAGCAGTCGGCAGAACCAAGTTGTGAAAGTGTGTACCACTTCAGATTGCAGATTGAATACTGAAAGTTTGAGCATTCACTTCTCTCTCAGTGTACACATGCGTGAACTTCCAACCATAGCGCAACTGCATTTCTGCAGTGCAGAGCATGCCAATCAATCACAATGCAAGTGTGGTTAATTTGCATTATATTTCTGGAGTAGTACTTCCTTTTGCTATTAATGGATGATGTGAGAAAATATTATTCTTTCAACCCTATTTCTAGTTTCATAGTCAAATTTTTACAAATAAAAAAATAAAAAGGGCGGGCTTCGTGCTGTAGCTCCATAGAGAGCAGTCTCTTGATCTCTGTGGGGTAGTTGGCATAAGTTGGCCTTGTGACTTTAAATAGAATTAAAGCAAGCAAATGTGTTAGGTTTAATGGATAACAGTCAGTCCCTGCCTCCTAAGGATGCTTTTTATTCATGTTGGAATCCTGCTGGCCTATGTGCGCTGTGGAGAGCTGAGACATAGGGATTGTTTGGGGTTTTATACGATCATTTTGTAAACCAAAAGATTTGCAGGTAATAGTATTTCATTTTTGAAAGCCTCAATCCATACCTGGATTACAAGACACAGAAGCAGTGAGTTTCATCAATTTAAATTCCCAGCTTCCTATTTCAGTGGACTCCACTTCAGTATGTTGTGGCTGCTGCGAGCAGGTATTCAGACTCAGACCAGAGTGAGGGCACAATCCTAAACTACGTTAGGCCGGCATAAACTAAGCCAGCAAAGTTTGCCCAGCACAAGGGACACCGTAAAGTATGTTTGGACCACTCTCTGAATCAGAGAGGCCAACGCACAGGTGTGAGCCATCCTCCCTGACTCCGAGAGTAGTCCAAACACGCTTTAAGGTGGCCCTTGTGCTGGCCAAACTTTGGGGGCTTAGTTTATGCCAACCTAACTCCAGTTTAGGATTGTGTTCTAAGGCTGCTATACTGTGCAGTTAATCACCTGTAAAGATGCACTTATTGGCAGCGCCATCCTACCTTCTGTGCAGTGCCAGCACAATGGGGTTGAGCTGGCGCTGCACACTTAGCGCTGACGCCGGGGTGCCAATCAGGTGCCCCATGTTGGTGCTAAGGGCCACAGGGCCAGTGCTGCTGGCAACGCTGGCCCTTTAGCACCCGCACAGTGCTTCCGTTGCGTTGGCCGAAGCCAGCCAGCGCAAGGGAGGTACACTGACAGCGTGCCCCGGGGATTGGTGGGAGGAGGGCAGAATGTGGGTGGGATGAGGGCAGGACATGGACGGGCCTCGGATTCTGCCATAAGGCAGAATCCGAGCACCGTTCCAGAGGCCGCACGGCCCCAATTTGGGTCACGCGGTCTCCTCGGATCTGCGCCCACTCTTTAGTGGGTGCAGATCCGAGAAGCACATAGGGGAGGCTGGACCCTCCTCTACGGTAAGGGAACGAATGTTCCCTTGCCACGGGGAGGCTCTAGTCTCCCCAACCCAACATTGGATATGGCGATGGCCAGCCGGTCTTGCCATTCTGGCGCTGGGTTGGATTGCGCCCTGTGTCTTACTCCATGCATCTCAACCTGCTTAGTATTGAACTGAAAACCTGGTAACCATTAGCCATAACTACTGAGCAGAAACTCTTTGTTTCCTCCACTTCTTATACCATTAACTGTGCATTATCACCTCGATTATTTTGTATACATTTAAGCCAGACTGTGAGCCATGGCTCCCTTGGATTGTGACCCTAATGTGTTAGATTGTAGCCCTAATGGGGAACCATACCCAGTGGCCTAGTTAGTCAAAGGAGCTGCCAGCTGTAAAGTTTGGGAACTACTGCTTTAAGTTCATCTTATGACTATGCCTCATCTATTTCCTGCAATTTGATTCTCATTCTTTTCCTTTCTGCCCGTGTAATTCTAGTACAATACTGAGAATTACACTTTATCCGTATAAACTGACCATATAAACTTGAAGCCTATGTGAACTTGAAAACTGGATTACCATGAAGTAATTTAAACTAGTTACAGTTTCACCACACTCTGTTGTGTGTGCTATTACAGACTAAAGTGGTTATCGCTTTAAGAAGCAAGACTCTAGTCCTCTCTGTTGCAGTGAGTAACAAAGACATATGTAGACAGGTTGAGTCAAGGCATTGAAGCCAGTAGGGATGAACTTAGGGCTAGACTTTGCATTGTGTTAAACTCCTGATTAGATGAGCTGCTTGATTTTTTTTCCACATAAAGGAAAAAAATAGAAGCCATGTAGGGGAATCAGAAGTGGGACTGATACTTGGGGAGGAGGGGGCTGATCCATTTCATTCTGATCCAGTTCAGCCCCACTCTAAGCAGCTGTGAGAGTGAAATTCTCACGGAAGCTAGTGATAGCTTCCTTCCTAGGTCCTCACCTTGAGCCCCAGTTGCAGGGCTGGGATCTAGATTGGTACTATGGTAGGAGCAGAGAGTTAATGCCCAACCTCCATGCCACAGTCCTGATGGCCCCTTTAACATTTGGCTTTGCTGTATTAAGCCACTCAGATCTGAGGGCAATGGTATTCGTGCATTATCTCCGTGTCATGGTGACTGTTTTTGCTAGCCAACACATGCCTTGTTCCTGTGGCCATGTCCCTCTTGCCACCCCACTCAACCCAAATACAAGTTCCCTTGGAGCATGAGCCTTGGAAACAGATTAAATTGTTCAGAGTATATTAATTTGTGCAGTATTGCTGTGCACAATTCTAAATACAGAATTTGGGTTTCCTTGGCGCACAGTTAGGCATCCCCCTCCTTATTTCCTGTATAAGTTACACTCAGCCCTAGTTATACCAGACAAAATTGTTCCCACCATACAATAGATGTGCTGGAATAAAATACTGTATGATTTGGCAGAACTCTGTAGAAATGGCAGTTTCTGCACAGCAGGTGCTCAGAATTAGAAAGCCGATGAGAGCTAAAGACATTGGCACTATTATGTGGCAAAGTTTGCACATAGCATGCCGACACGGTGCCAGTTCCCGGAGTCTCTTACTTCATAGGAGCATGAGAACTTTCCCAAATGTTCCTTTCAAATGAAAGCTTCAAAGAAACTTTAGGTTGCTTGACTGCTGGGTCAACCAAAGAAGAGTGTAAGCCATTGTCACGTTAGAGAGTCCCTGATTCCTCAATGAGAAGATATTTAGAGCACAATCCTAAACTGGAGTTAGGCTGGCATAAACTAAGCCAGCAAAGTTTGGCCAGCACAAGGGCCACCATAAAGCGTGTTTGGACCACTCTCCAAGTCAGGGAGGATGGCTCATGTGTGTGTGCTGGCCTCTCTGACTCAGAAAGTGGTTCAAACATGCTTTAGGGTGTCCCTTGTGCTGGGCAAACTTTGCTAGCTTAGTTTATGCCAGCCTAACTCAGTTCAGGATTGCGCCTTCAATGCCGTCTAAAAGACATTATAGATGTCTTTTATTTTATCTTATCTAAAAGACAGCTGGGCCACAATTTTACCTGTAATGTACGACTTTGTGGGAATGCAAGGTGTGTTCTGGGGGCTGTTTCTTGGCTTAATAGTGGTCCAGGCAGACCTGGCCAGTGCCCTGCATGAACTGCATTTGTATCCTAGAATGCTGCGTATCCTTTGTCAGGTTTCCACAGCAGACATTCAGGTTCATTAGCAACAAACCAATATTAGAAGGGGCAACCGTATGATGGAAAGTTTGAAAACAGCTGGCTTAGATTGTGCATGCAGTTTTGATGAGCTCACCATATTATTTGTGGTGGTCAGTCTTCACTGGTTGAATCCGTCCACAAATCAGCCAAAGCTCTAGTTGATTGATTGCTGAGGGCTAGTTCAAATAGGTGAGGGCAAACTGGAATGGGTTGAACGATGAGCGAATGGCAAACTTTTCCCTTTGTGGAGGTTATTTTGGTTCGTCTGGGTTGTTTTAATGGGGAATAAATCAGGAAATGTGAAAACTGTCCTTATTGTTGGATAGCTTTGGTTTGTTAAATTGTAAGTTACCACACGCTTTCTCCAGTCACTCAAAAAAATATCTTGTATATTCCTGTGCAGCCTTTACCTGCATGGATGTTGTCAATGTGAGGGAAGGGAGTACAAGCATACCATCAGGGATATGCCCCTGCAGCCAGCCAGCCAGCCAGCCAGCCAGCCACACAGCCACACACACAGCCACACACACACACAGGTTCAGCATTTGTCAGTCATTGCCAGTGCTGGACAGGGGCAGAGCTTCTCACCATGAGTGCCACCCTGACACATTTCCCCATTGCATGGATGGTGTCCACACAGATAATATCTAGATACTATTAAAGTATCAGTAATATGCAAGCCAATTAAACATATTTAAATATACTTATTTCATTGGTTAAAGAGCAAATAGCCTACTATTAAATACTATTAGTTAAAACTACTATTAGTTATTTGGAGTGTAGCACACATGACAAATAAAGAGGAGGAAAAAACAGTAGACTAAAATGTACATCAGAACATCGCTACACTGGGAAACTTTTTGTTTCTTTGGACTTTGGTGCATTGTAGTATTTTAACCCCAAAGTGTGAAAACTAAAGCAGAATAGTATGTTCCTTCTAGAGCTAAACATTAACACAAACTGAGAGTGCTGTTCAGTGTATTTGATATTTGTCTGAGAAACATTTTCATTCATCTTCATTTTAATGCTAATGTAAATGCTTCATTTGTTTAAAAATTAAGAGGTCAGATTAAGAGGTCATACTGCACTGGTGGTTTCGTTGTGCCTTGCCAGTGGCATTAAACAAGCATGAAAGGATCCAGGTACCTCTTTCTGGATCCTGGTGCCTCTGTTGGTGGAACGCATGTTCCGACTGTTGGGGCCAGTATGATACGATTGGGCTGTGAGTGTATTTTCTATTTGCTGCTGTAGTATCCGTATACTCAATCAGCTCTTCACAAAAACGCCTTTTTTTCCTTCAGAAACCATCTGTTAAAACTTGTGCAGATTCTCCTTTTCCACATATGGAGGAATACGTTCATTATAGTACAACATGTTCCTTGCCATACCAAAACATATTTGTTTCCTTATATTAATGCTTTCAAGATCAAAGGCTTGTTAGCAGTTCACATGGCAGTTCTGCAATTGGTTTGGTGGAATTTCCTCCATGTGCTGAATTGATGAACATGAGAGGGGCTGGGAGGATAAATTCCATTCTTAAGAGTTCTTCATTTGGCCCCCAGACTGAATTTGGCCATCTGTGGGGTTCTGTTTCTCCCTCCCGAATTGCTAAGCCTCTTTCTTCTTCCATACAGGGCTCCTTGAAACTGGAAGGAGAAGGACATGGGTATCTTTTGATTTTTGTGGCTGAGGCTAACCTCAGCTGCATGGGCATATAAAGCGCATAGAGGCAAAGCTAACCATTGTACAGGCATGCCCCAGTACCTACAGTTTCAGATATCCATGAATACCATGGATACTGGGATGCCTATTAAAAAGATAAGGGAACATTAAACAAATCTATTTTTTTCTTGTTGCAGCAAAACCACTGATTTTCTCCTATCTTTAAAAAGGCATCGCCGGTATCCATGGGGGAATCTGGAACGGAATCTCAGTGGATATTGGGGCATGTACTCCTAATAAATGATCTGTGAGTGACTGTATGCCCCATCAATTGTTTTGTTGACTCACAGTGCAGGGATTCTATGAGGCAAATATATGCATATTATTTTGTAAGTATTTTACATTTGGGACAGCAAAATCATGTAACAGGAATGTGCAGAAAAATTGCTTAGTTTTTCTTTCATGGGGCCCAAGCGACACTGGCAAGAAAGCTGTGCTCCTTTGGCAGGAGAGTTGCTGCCGGCCTGCATGGACAACAGAAACAAATTAGTTGGGTAAATGGTCTCAATAGAAAGCAGCTTCGTATGTCAAAAGTGAGAGGGGCTGTCCATAACATGTCAAAAGTGGGCAGCAGTGTAGCGAACTTATGACAAAGTCAGTGATGGTGGTGAAAACACACCCACGTTTGACAAGGGGCGGTGTGATTAACATAGGGCGCAATCCTGACCAACTTTCCAGCACTGACATAGCTGTGCCAATGTTCTGCATTTTGCTGTGAAGTAGTAGTTATGAAGGGGACGTGGTGGTGCAGTGGGTTAAACTGCTGAGTTGTGAGCTTGCTGACCAGAAGGTTCGCAGTTCAAGACCACGTGACAGAATGAACTCTCGTTGCTTGTCCCAGCTCCTGCCAACCTAGCAGTTTGAAAGCACGTAAAAATGCGAGTAGATAAATAGGTACCATTTCGGTGGGAAGGTAACAGCGTTCTGTGTTTCTCGGCATATAGTCATGCTGGCCACATGACCACGGAAGCTTGTCCTCGGACAAACGCTGGCTCTTCAGCTTAGAAACAGAGATGAGCACCGCCCCTACAGGTGGTTACGACTAGAGATCATTCGGTTTTGGGGAAACCTTCACCTTTACCTTAGTAGTTATGAAGTCCTCCTCAAAGTGAGAGAAGGTTTGTTCCCTTACCTCGGAGCTGCATTGCACTTACCTGGTGCTGGGAAGTTGGTTAGGATTGTGCCCATAAGGAAAGCCCCACTAGATCAGGCTAACGGCTCATCTAGTCCAGCTTCCTGTATATCACAGTAGCCCACCAGATGCCTCAGGGCAACAAGATACTTGTATCGTATGTCACTCCCCTGCATCTGGCATTCTGAGGTAGTCTATTTAGCCTCACACCCACCCACCCACTCGCAAGAAGACACCAGACAGCGGTTATATTTAACTTGGGCCACCTTACTAACCTAAAGTGATCAATTTTTAAAACATGAAATTTATTGAACACACCATCCCTCCCTTGTCAGTCTGAGGTAGGCGAAAAAAAACTGCTATCTATGGCCAATTCGGATGACAGGGGGAAAAAATTCCTACATGGCCCTCATGAAGAGTGACCACCTAATCTCAGACAGGACATACCCATCATAACTTTGTAACCTGTGATGAATTTTTCCTCCATAAATCTGTCCGATCAGGCATCTAGGCCCAGTGCCATCACCACATCCTGTGGCAAGGAGTTCTGCAGATTTTGAGGATTTAAATAGTTTGAAGGAGTATGAGATTCCAGAGGGCAGGCCATGTCTTCCTGGAATGTACCTGAACAGGTAATTAGCCTTGTGCAAAAGCTCCTTCAAGGCATAGTGCTCAAATTTTGAGACCCAAAGATGCAAAGGGAAATGCTTTCTTAGGTTAAGAAGCCTGTTTTATTTCCTGCACTTCTCTGAACAGCTGTCTCAATAAGGGTCCTGTAACTTGATATATTTTTGCCCTGCTTAATTCGCTCAAATTTGTAATGGTTGTTATGGGGGAAAAAAATGGGCTAGGAAGTCCTTCACACCAGAGCGGTTAGTTCAGCATTACAAAACCTTGGGCATTGGCTTTCATAACAACGTTTGTGAGCGTGTGATTTGAGGCCTTAAAGTAGGCAAAATAAAACGATACTTCAATGGCGGTGTTTGCTTTGATTGGTTTATTTTTCCCTTCAGTATTCATGCCCTAATCTGTTCCTCTAATACAAATTACTTTGGCAGAATCATGGGGCACGAGCCCACAGTCTGTTTTTGTAGTTTGGTTGCTGGGGTGATGCTTCCACAAAACTGGTATCTCCAGGAAAACAGCAGGTTTGCAGCTGTCTTTACTTCCTTGATAATTGAACGTGTCTGCAACGCTTCTTTGAAGGAAATGCTTAATAGCCGCATGGGCATATAAAATGCATAGAAATAGTATTTCCCAGATATACTTATCTTTCATGTGCTGGTTATATTCAGCACAAAACGCTTGCAGTGAATTCCAGCTCCAGTTGCAAGTCTTCTGTGCCTCTTTTCTACTGCTATGCTCATACAGGGAAGATGAAAACAATTTTTTGAATGAAGCTCCACTGGCGTTTTAACTAAAAACACAGGGTTTCTATTTCTATCTTCTTTCAGACTAGAAGCATTTGCATTAAAAAAAAAAAAAGCACAAAAAAATATGTTTCCAAGGGGCACTTCCAGATAGTCCTTGTAGCTCCAGTCAGTTGCTGTTCCCCCACTTTCAGCTGCATGCAAAACTAGCAACTAAATATCACGGAGTTTAAAAAAAAAAAAGTGGCAGCTTCATTTGAAACAGCCTATCAGCAAGCGCCCTCAGACTGTACAACTTCAGACTACAGAAGAGGAGTTGCATGATCAGTTGAGGGATATGAGAAACTTAAACCCAATTTGCACATTGATTTAGGGCGCAATCCTATTGGACCACTGCAGGTCACCCAGCGAGGTGACTTGTGTATCGGCCCAACGTGGCTGCAGACATGCGCATAAGGCACGTCTGCACAGCTCGTGCCGGGCTGACACAGGCCGCAGCGTCGGCCCACAGATGCAGTGAGAAGCAGCAGATAAGTCGCCCTGTGTCAGCCAGGTTTGGCCAGCACGGGAGCTTTTCTGAACAGGGGAAGGTGGGGTGGAGGCGGAACAGGGCGGCAGTCCAGATCTGGCAGTTATGCCAGATCCAAACCCCCGTCCCTGGGCAATGCAGCCCCAATTCAGGCCATTGCAGTCTGCTCAAACGTGTTGGGAGACTTAAAGCAGATAAAAGGAAGTACTTTTTTACCCAGCGGGTAGTTAATCTGTGGAACTCTTTGCCACAGGAGGTGGTGATGGCATCTGGTCTGGATGCCTTTAAGAGGGGATTGGACAAATTTCTGGAAGAAAAGTCCATCGTGGGCTATAGGCCATGATGGATTGTGCATCCTCCTTACATTAGTAGTAGGCTACTTCAGAGTACTGGGTGCAAGGGAGTGGCAACAGGATGCAAGCATCTTGTTGTCGCATGCCTCCCTGGGGCACCTGGTGGATTGCTGTGAGATACAGGAAGCTGGACTAGATGGGCCTTTGGCCTGATCCAGCAGGGCTCTTCTTATGTTCTTATGTGTTCCTGCTAAGTAGAAGGCGCAGGTCCAAGCAGCCCTGTTGTACTGCCCTGCTGGACCGCCCTGTTGGACTGCCAAGCAGCCTTGTTGGATGTTTGTCCCCTTGCCCCGCACTAAGCTGCTGCCACCGTGGTCCCAGTGAAAGTTACACCCCCAAAGCTGTTGCTTGCCCCAGGAAATAAGCTTTCCTTGGTCTCGGGTCCATTTGGAGATGCAGTTTTTGCCAGGAACAGTTTCCATTGTTTGTCTTGCTTACATTTGCTGTATCTATATTACTGCTTGTCAATACTTGTTGCGTGTCTTAGCTTGTCATCTAATTTTTCAAGATTATTATTTTTTTTTAAGAAGAAGAGTGAGGGGGTACTTAAAAATCACTTTGTTTATACAGGTCATTGGACTGTTGCTATGGTGGGGGAGAAATTAACTTTGAGGATTATGCCAAACACAATACGTTCAGGAGGTTATTTCATGGTCAGCTTCCTGAGAACTGCCTGCTTACAAGCAAGAAAGATGTTTGAGGATATTGGGTAGAACTGAAAGATTCTGGCTTGCTAAGCAGGTGTCTTTCTTGGTTTGCTATAAACGAGAGTCCACACTCTCTTGCAAGATCCAAAGTATGCCGTCTCTTTCCTGGGATGGTTCTCATTAGCAAATCTCATCTCAAGCTTCCTAGACTTCCTCCCTACGGACTGTTCGGCCCACACATTCTGAATGTTGCAGCAGAGAATTGCTCCTCTCTCCCCTCCCTACTGCAAATTGGCTAAGGAGTGTTGTGTACCTCTATTGTCTTCACAGAACCCACACATCAGTAGGATCAAAAACCTTATAATTTTGTTAACATCTTGTGCAACTGTGTCCCTATGGACATCAGATTCAGTGGATCTTGGAATGCCTTTAGAATTGTGGGTTCTGCCTGTGCTATGCTGTAGCATAGGACGTCGGTGCAGAAGGACAAATACAGTGGTGTCATTCAAATGATTTAGGAACAGGAACTCACTTTTGAGTTCAAATTCAAATGTTGAAAAAAACAAACAAAAAAAACCCCGGAAGCAGCCACGGAGCCCGTTAGGATCCGGAACGCCGTTCTGGTCCGTTCCCCCTGAATGACATCACTGGACAAACGACTATACTAGACATTTGTATACTAGACATACTAGATTATACTAGACATTTAACGTTGAGTTAAACAATAATGTGCTGAGTCAAATGTCTTTTCTTTTTTGCAGGTCACTTTACATTTGAATCCAATTTCTTCCGTTCATATCCACCAGAAGCCACTGGTATTCTTGCTGAACTCTCCTATGCCTTTGGTGTGGAAGGTGAAAACAGAAAGACTTGCCCCTAGAATCCCAAGGTCTTTCATTGTAAGTATTCTGATGCTGTGGAACCCCATGATAATTTACCTTCGTCGTCTTCATCCTCTTCGTGTTATTGTTATTGGTGTTATTGAACATATTTCATTCCTCTTCTCAAGGAAAGTTCACAAAGTGCTTAGAATAAGTGAACATAAATGAATTGATGGTTCTCTGTTTCAAAGGGATCACAATCTAAAACGGAGGCACAGAAGAGAGACATCAACAAAAAGCAATGTAAAAGTGCTCTGCAGGGGTGGACAGTTGCTCTCCCCCTGCTGAAAATAAGATGGCCACTTCTTAAAAGGTGCTCCTTAGCTAATTTGGCAGTGCAGTTGATGCTGATGAATTCATTATGGGGGGAAAACATCATGCGGTTGATTAAATAAATGTTAATTATTTACTAAGGTTCAGGGCCATTGGTTAAGGTGAGTTTCCTCTTTTAAAAAAAACCCTTTTCTGTATTTTCATGTATTTGTTTGAACTCTTGTTTTCATGGGGTTACGTGGAATTGCAGTGCTTGTGTGATTGTTGATTTCAGTAGACCTTTTCTGCGTCGACAGGCTATGTGGCTTGTAATGTATCACTAGTCTTGGAAGGCATTGTAGTCTAAGTAGTCATGCCAAAGGGAGAAGCACAGTAGGAGAGGTTACTAGTAACTTGCCTGCTGTGTGGTCTGCAACCCAAACCCAAATCGGGCTGAGCTGAGCCTCTGGGGCACAGCAGAAAGGCTTTTTGCTATTGTAGCTGAAGTTTTGTCGAAGGGACAATACTACAGTAGGCCCAGAATGAAGTCATGTGTGCTTGTCAAATACTGGAATGCGTCTTATGCAGAGAGAGCCAGCTATTACCTACTGTTTTGTAAATCATGTCTCTGTAGTTTGCCAGGACATCCAAATTTGCTATTTGTAGTGTGAAGCAGATGGGTTGTTTGGATTGCATTTTCCGACTATGATCTCATGTCTCACGATGAGTCCTTAAAACTTCACTATTTCACATCCTAATTTCAGAAACAAACAGTGTTGCTGGTAGGAGAAGAATTACACAGGATCCAATTCTGCTTTGTGTAAGGCACAGCCCACAGCATTACCTAAGGCAAGTGATGCTCATCCTGTTCTGACTTGAAGAGGAAAGCGTTTCTCAGACCATGCCTCGATACAGTGTCCTCAATACAGCCTAGAATTTCCTGAGGAGAACGAAAAGCTTTGCTAAATTGCTTATGTTTAGCAAAGCCTGCTAAAGCATCTACAGTGTGGTGCACCTTGTTCATATTTCACACAGTGCACCTGAAACTTATCTGAAAGACAAGTGTGGTGGCTTCTGTCATAAGGGATGAGCCCATGACCAAATGTTTGGAAAAATGACATTGTCTAGTCAGTTCTCCTGGGACCGCATGACTTCATTATGGAAATCACACATTGGAACACTCCCTGACATCAAAAATTCCCTGCACATGGAACTTTTAGGGAGAAGGTTTTATTGTAGAGTGTTTCCTACAGTGTTGTTACTACACTCCTCTGGGACATGACTGACTTTTCGCACTCTCCTTGCTCTCCTTGCTTCTCCCACCTTTGGCTTGCTGTGCCTCAGCTTGCCTCCCCCCTGCAAGGTGACCCATAATTCTCTTGGAGGCTGTGGATGGGTGGGGGAATTCTGCTCCCTGTTTCCCTTCTTGTTGTGGAATGCTTCTAGGTAGCAGTCCTTCCACTTGAAAGCATACCGGCCTCATTTGCCTCTTGGAATGGGAGGAGGACATGGGCACTTTTCCTCCCCTGAGGCAATGTTGGTCTTCTTGGAGCTCTCCATTAGCTGCTGTAAAATTCACAGTAGCCTAAGACCACATTTTGAATATCTTGAGTCACAGTGTGACATGGTATGGCTGACCCGAGACCCATAGCAACCGTAGGGTGGGTTGGTGGAGCTTATTGATACTTCAGTAGATTCAAGATGGCCTCCAACACATAGGATGTAGTGAGCGTCAGCAGTGCACATCAGCTGTAAACTCAGATTGCTGAATTTGGAAATGCTGCTGCTGCTGTGATCCCTCCCCTACCCCGCCAAAAAAAACCCAAATTTGCAGACTAGAAGTTTCAATTTAAAAAATTGTATAAAAAATGATCTTATGTTAAAATGTGAAGTTGTGCCCTGCCCCAGTTTTTTAATCCATTGAGAAGTTTTTCCCTTCTAGTCAGAACTTTCAGAAAAGTCTCCTCTCCGATCAGACTGTACTGTACTTCTGTCTGCTACTGTCACAGGTCATTCAATGAGTAGAACACCATGTTTATTGCTTTAATCCTTGTACTGAAAATTTTTGGCTTAGATGTCAGACTTCCCCTGTCAGTCCATACTGGGAAATGCAGTATTTTGAACTGTGTTTCCCTCACAAGTTCCTGACCTTGGAAGTTTCTGTTTTATTTTTTAATGTCAGACAATTTCAGAATTTCATTAGAATTAGAAGTATGTGTGTCACACGTGGCGTAGTAATGTCAGCATTATTGTGTCTGTCTCTATGGAAGCATTCAGAGAGATGATTCATAGTCTTTCAGACTTTCTCTTGTCAACATGGAAGAACAGTGTTTTTTTTTTTAAATGAACAGGTTTTCCATCAGTAACACAATCTTCTAAGATTGCTTTTATGCTAGTAAAAAAGGTGAAGAAAGAAGAGTACTTAAAATTTTTATGTTGAAAGATACCCTGAAGCAATTGGCAACCATGTTAGAAGTCTTCTGTTGTATTGCCCCAGAATAGCATCCTCATCTAGTTCAGAATGCCAGGTGCATGGGAGTGGCAACAGGCTGAAGGCGTCTTGTCTTGTGTGCTCCCTGAGGCACCTGGTGGGCCAATGTGAGACACAGGAAGCTGATGGGCCTTTGGCCTGATCCAGCAGGGCTTATCACTGCCCAAGACCTAATTTGGGGGATCAGCCCAGTGGCCATTGGAATGCCCATAGGAACATCTCAAATGGGACACCTTGCTGTTAGCCTTCTCCTCTTCATCCCTCACATCTGGTAATCAGACATACCACCTCTGAAGGTGAGGGTCCATGATCAACCACCATGGCTAAAAGCCACTGAGAGTTATTATGCTATTATAACTACTAGTATTATTGCTACATTTATTTATTTATTTGAAGAATTTATACCCTGCCTTTCCTATGCCGAAGCAAATGCCTAAAGCAGCTTATAGAGAACAAACAAATTACAATGTAACCATAATAAGTGAAACACATTAAAACAGCAACAACAGTTAAACATTAACAGGAACACTGAGAGTGAACAGCAAGGAAAGCTAGACCCAATTCTCCGTATCAGAACATTCGGAGGATGGGAAAAACAACAACAACAATTAACCAGGGGAGTGAAACAGACTATGACAGTATACCAGAGGGACAGAGGGCAGAACAGCCACACAGCCATCCAAAGGCCAGACGAAATAGGTATGATTTGAGCCCTCTCCGAAAGGCCATGAGGGAATGTTTAATTCTTAATTCTTCTGGTAGGGAATTCCATATTTGTGGAATTTAACAGTATTCAAAGCACTTCTCGACCTCAGATTGCTGGCGCAAATCATTGTGGCTTTCCCTGGATGCAGCCTCCAGGAGGAGTCTCAAGTGGTGGCTGGCCCCGGACAGACTGTCCGTCGGGACAAGTCTCGAGCTGCCGGCAAGAGTGGTTCTGACCACCGATGCCAGTCTCCTGGGGTGGGGAGCCACGCTGGGAGTGGACCATGCCCAGGGCAGGTGGTCCTCAGAGGAAGCAAGGCACAGCATAAATTGGCTGGAGCTGAGGGCCATTCGTCTGGCGTTGGTACACTTTCAGGAAGAGGTGCAAGGTCACCACATTCTAGTTCGTACAGACAATGTAACGGCCAAGGCGCACATCAACCGTCAGGGCGGAACCAAATCGCGCTCCCTGATGGTCGAGGCGTCTCTTTTGTTCACCTGGGCCGAGGAGTTTCTGCTGTCAATCAGGGCAGAGCACCTGGCGGGCTGCAGGAACGTGCAAGCCGACTGGCTCAGCAGACAAAGTCTGTGCGAGGCGGAATGGCAGCTGCATCCCCAAGTCTTCCGTTTGATAGCCGAAAGATTCGGGGATCCAGTGGTGGATCTGTTTGCATCTCCAGAGAACAATCAGCTCCCCCGCTTTTTCTCCCGGACCCTGTCCAAGGGGGCGGAGGACATAGATGCCCTCCAGGCCCCGTGGCCTCCGGGGCTACTGTACGCTTTTCCTCCGGTCCAGTTGATTCCCCTGGTGCTGCGCAAGCTGCGTCAGCATCATGCGGAATTGATTCTGGTAGCTCCTCACTGGCCCAGACGCCCGTGGTTTCCCTCTCTCATAAGGTGGTCCATAGACGCAGAGTGGCCCTTGCCCGGAAGACCAGATCTCCTCAGGCAGGGCCCGATTCTGCATCCACAGCCACAATTTCTGAAGTTGACGGCGTGGAGACTGAGCGGCTAGCTTTAATGCATTGTGGGTACTCGGAACAGGTGGTAGCCACGCTATTGGCTTCCAGGAGGGATTCCACTAAGCGCTCTTACGGAGCCACATGGCGAAAGTTTGCATACTGGTGCGCAGCAAAACAGCTGCAGCCGTCAAAGGCCTCCATTTCCAACATCCTTCTTTTCCTTCAGGAGGGCCTGAACAAAGGGTTAAGCACCAGCACCATTAGGAGGCAGGTTTCTGCTATCGCTAGCGTTCGAGGGGCTGGTCTGGGGCCAAGTATTTCCGAGCACCCACACATTAAGAGATTCCTACGGGGAGTGGCGCTCATTAACCCACCTGTAGTCCACAGGTTTCCGTCATGGGACCTACATCTTGTCCTTAATGCTCTAACAATGGCTCCCTTTGAGCCGCTGGCCTCGGTCCCGCTGAGGGAGCTCACATTCAAGACCCTCTTCTTGACAGCCATTACATCGGCACGGAGGGTCTCGGAGCTGGGCGCCCTGTCGGTGAACCCCAACTTGTGTATCTTTCACAAGGACCAGGTGGTCCTTCGCCCGGATCCAGCCTTTGTGCCAAAAATTAACACTCTCTTCCATAGGAAACAGGAATTAGTCCTCCCTTCCTTTAGTCCTAATCCTTCCCATCCCGAGGAACACAGATGGCACACATTAGACGTTAGAAGGGCGCTTCGACAATACATCAAAAGAACTAGGCCTTTCAGAGGAACGGATTCGTTGTTTGTTGCCTTCAGGGGACACAAAAAAGGACAGAGGGTTTCCAGACGTACCTTGGCCTCATGGCTAAAAGAATCCATTGCTGCGGCTTATCTGGCCAAGGGCCAGCAGGTGCCGCTGGGGGTTACTGCCCATTCGCTGAGGGGGGCAGCCACTTCAGCGGTGTTTGAGGGTTATCATTCTCTATTTGATATTTGCCGTGCAGCGACCTGGTCGTCGCCAAACACGTTTACAAAACATTATAGAGTGGACCAGGCGGCGGCGGCTCAGGCAGCCTTTGGCAGAAGGGTCCTCCAACAGGTGGTCAAGGTTTAGCCAACACCTTTCCTTCCCGCCCTGAGGTAACTGCTCTGGCAAGTCCCACGTGGTCACGAATGACCCACCTTCCTTCCCCAGAGAAAACGGAATTCTTACCTGGGAATCTCCTGTTCTGGGGATAGGAAGGTGGGGCATTCGCCCCGCCACAGGAGGAAAGGTGTCGGCTGAAGCATTCCTCAAGGTTAGTTTTCCGGGGGCGGGTGACCTCTGGCATTCAGGGGTCCCTCTGTTCGTTTCCGCTATCTCTGTTACTGTTCTTCTGCAGTTCTAAGTTTCATATACTTTCTTGTGGTGAGAATATATGTTTTAGTGTTCGATTATAGTTAAGTTATGCCGGCAAGGGGTCCTGATATCCAGCTCGACAGACTGGGAAGTTGGGATGCCCTTCCGCAGGAAGAGGAGGAGACAACTTTGAAGTCCGGCCCTGCCTCGTCCATGGGAAGGGCATACCCACGTGGTCACGAATGCCCCACCTTCCTATCCCCAGAACAGGAGATTCCCAGGTAAGAATTCCGTTTTCTTAATTCTTCTGGTAGGGAATTCCATATTTGTGGAATTTAACAGTATTCAAAGCACTTCTCGACCTCAGATTGCTGGCGCAAATCCGAGAAGCCCATGCAAGGCCGTCTGGTCTGGAGATGAGGGTTAGGATCTGGAATAAGTGCTGGAACCCCGCTCCATCCCCTCCCTGGGCCGGCCCACCCATGGGCCCTCCCTCCCTCTGCCCCAATCTGCCTCCCTCCCGCTTTCCTCCACCCTCAAAGGGACCAATGGTTGCTCCTATTGAATCTTGCTGCCTCTGTTGTTTTATAAAATGCAGCCATAGAGGCTGCAGTTTTGAGGCAGAGATGAGCCCAGTGCAGGGAGGAGGAACGTCTTTGCTCTTCTTCCTGGCAAACACCACCATCACTGAATTGCTTCCCCCCACTTCTTTTCCCCACTGGAGAAACACTATTGGTACTCATACTTGCTCCTTTTGGGCGGGTAAAAGAAGCTAGGGGTGACTTTCACTGTGAAAATGGCCAAGGTGGAAACGGTTAAGAAGCCCCCTGCCCCACACACCATTTTCCCCATTAAAACTGCGGTCTCGGCAGCTGTGTTTCATACAGCAAAACAAAAACCTGTAAAACCCATTATGGAACTACATCTGATATACCTTTGTGATATCAGTGATTTTGATTTCAGTCATTTTCTCCTTGACATTTTTTACTGAGTTTGTTCCTGTACATACTTTATTTGTATTCCCCCCCCCCAATACCCGTAAATGGTAAAACCATTCTGAGGTGTTTTATTGCCACTTTTGTGAGTCCTCTGGGTTTACATCAATGTTGAAGGTTGACTGACTAGAACGACAACATGTCAACAACTGTATTTTTGAGTGTGATTCATGAGAGAGCAAACTCCTAATGATTTAGGAGGATTTTTAAAGCCACTTTTGCCCTGGAAAAAAACGCTGGTATGTACATTAGATTGACTCCCCCCAACGCAACCTCTAACGTCTTGTTAGGAAGTGAATTATGTTATCCTGTACTAAGGGATTACTTTAATAGCAGGGGTAAATCACTGTGAAGGGTAAATTGTTTGAGACCTTTCATAACGTGTTCGTTCAAGCCATGCGGAAAATGAAGAAACAAACTAGTGTGAATTAGGTTGAAGAGGTCTGCATGAGAGTAATACACACACCTCCCCATGTTTTTCTTCTCTTCCTTTACTGCCTCTCCACACACACACTGCATATAGAATGTAACACATGAACTGACAATACCATGTTTTTTTATATGTAGAGTCCCCTTGCTTCTGCAACCAGATCCTTCTTGAAAGCAGGGCTTGGAGTACAGGATCTAGGGTTGGTAGTTCTTCATGGTCTCTGTGCAGTCGCATTGTGGTGACTTTGTGCCACAGAACGTCCTTAAATGTATATAGAGCCCAGTTCTAACCTGGAGTTAGGCCAGCAAAGCTTGGCTGGTACAAGGGCCGCTGTAAAGTACATTTGGACCATTCTTGGAGTCAGGGAGGCCAGCACACAGACTTGCGCTTTCCTCCCTGACTCCGAAACGTACTTTACGGTGGCCCTTGTGCCAGCCAAACTTTGCTGGCCTAACTGTGCTTGCCTAACTCCAGGTTAGGATTGCACTCTCAGAGTTCTGTAGCTTAGCTGCTGATTCCTCCCATCAAGCAAAAGACCTTATGCCCTTGCTCCAATGGGCAGGGTGTGCGTACACCTTCATACATGCTACTTCAGCAGGACTTTTAGCCATTGTTATTTTCTCACTGAACTTTCCCTGCCGTTAGCTAGTTTTTCTCCATTTGTCTTAAATTGGTTTAGTTATGATTTCTTTTTGTTCCTGAACTCACTGTTTGGTTTGGGTGGGTGGCAGTATGAGCTGAACAAACCCACTGCAGAATTGCATGGGGAGAGGGTGTGTGAACGCAAGTCTCTGATGTTCCCCTCCATCCATATAACCTGAAGATACTTTCCAAGCTACAATATTAGGGTTGGAAATGTGCTGCATTAACATATCCATACAGGGGAGCCTAAAGGGGCTGTGCCAGACTCCTCTGCTATTCGAGATTTCAGTTAATTGGAAATTCATACAAAGAGCTGAACAATTGAATTTGTATCGTTTTGTGGCTTGGAATGCAAGCAGCTTGATTCAGTGCAGCTACTCACATTAGGAGATCTTCCAGACCTGATGCAGAAAATACCTCTGAGCTGCAGAGCAGTCTTGGAGGTGAGGGGAAATCCCAGCCACACCATGGCTAATTCCTCCCCACTACACACACTTTTTGCTGCAAGCAAGTTTCCACATGAAGGCATTGGCAGGCAGCCACGGGTTTTATGTTTTATTCTTGTGTCAAAGAGGTGGCCTTTTGCAGGTGTTACTCAGCTGGTGGAAACTTTTGCTTCAAGCGGTAGCCCTTTGACTTGCATGGCTGAAGATCTTTCCTGCTGGAGTGAGGCTGTTTGTTATGGAAACTGCAATGAAACTTCCTTAGATACTTTACCCTGTTGCCACAGACCATTATTAAGGTTAAGTATGCAGCAAAGTCACGGTGTTGTGGATTATGACTATTGGAGTATTTTCACCACAGTCCGGTGATCTGTTCTGGACATGGCGGTCCTGATGAATGCTTTCCTCCACCCCGTACAGACTTACATGTATTTGTTTTCATGGTAGGTTTAGCAGTTAGTGCAAAAATAAAAACACACACCACACTGTTGCTCTCATACTTTTCATTTTTCTCAGAATGCAGTCCTAACCTGGAGTTTAGCAGGCACAGTTAGGCCAGCAAAATTTGGCCAGCACAAGGGCCACCATAAAGTATGTTTGGACCACTCTCAGAGCCAGAGAGGCCAGCACATAGATGTGTGCCATCCTCCCTGACGCCAAGAGTGGCCCAAATATGCTTTATGGTGGTCCTTGTGCCAGCCAAACTTTGCTGGCCTAACTTTGCCGGCCTAACTCTATGTTAGTATCGCACCCTCAATCAGATAATCAATGCTTTATTTCAGGCTATTTCAGGACTGCTGTGGAGCTCCACTGCATCAAATGTTTTCCCCTTCTTTTGCAAGGCAGTCTTGCGACCTCACCAGATCCCAAAATTTCAGGGTTTTGGATGCATCCAACCTGACAACCCTATATAATGACTATGGCAACTTTTGGGGGGGGGAGCTGTATTTTTGATTGGAATAAATGAGGCAGTATGCCTGCCCTGGAGGTCCCTATGCACACTGTACTATGTAGTTCAGAATTGGGGCATTTGGCTATACCCCAGGAAACCCTTCAATTCGTTGCTTGGATGTTGATTTCAGGAAGATTGTGTACATGTATCAGTTTTCTGGATTGGAACCTTGAGGATACCAAAAAGAAATCTGAGGGGATTGCATAGTCAGTTCTTATTGATCTCCTGGTTAATACCCATACTAACTGGCAAGCGGCACTTTTTATAAGTGACACTCTTATTTAGCAGGGTGAGAGCAACTGTCCCTATTTAGCCTAACATAATGTTCCATCCAGTGGCTGTTCGCCGGATTTCCTCCTTCATCTTTTTTAGACTGTGAGCCCTTTTGGGTCATGTAACCATGTATTTACTGTTTTTGGTATGTAAACTGCTTTCTGCATTTTTTGGTTGAGATCAAGCCTATAAGGCTTATTATTGGTATCATTACAATATGTAATAATACATGTTTATATCATATATCATATAACTAATCCCATTGACAAAAGGAACTCCTCAATTGATTGATTTTTTTTAAATGCAGCAAAAATAAAGGACAACCCTACTTAAGGCAAGTAATTAAAAGTCCTATATGCATTTCTGGAAATATAAAGCAGTGTCATAATTTCTGCCAGAGCCTGGTTTACTCCCTTTCCCCAGGAATATGTTTCAAAAATGTTGGGCCAGGGCCATCAAACCACAAGCAGCTCTTTGGTTTGCACTGGATTTTGGATGACTGTCAAAACTCACTGAAAAACAAGTGCTATTTCTTTTCCTGTGCCTAGTATTTAACGGGAAATCAGGAGGCTACGTTTCCAATCACTTGTTAAATCAACCCAGATGTGTTCCAAGCACCGGGTTAAAAGGAGGGGGGAGGGTAGGGTAGGATAGGAAATGTATAACTAGTGATAAAACGTGAATAAATAGTGACCTTATATGATTCCAAGGAAAAGGTGAGGGAAAAGTGCCAACTCTGGGAAGGCTAATTTATGCCGTTTATTGAGATTTGTTAATGTGGGGGGGGGGGTTGGTCCAACCCCCCAGAAAAGCAATAATTACCATTCTTCAAATTTGGCTGGATTCATTAGGCAGCTAATATTCTCCGTTTCTCTCCTTTTCCTATACAATTCGAGATGGTTTGAAATTAAAATCCCTGTCTTTAAAAAAAAAACCCATCATTTTCTCATGTTTCTAAAAAGACTTAAAATATCTGCCAAAAAACTAAATTCATAATGTAAAGTGTTGTTTATAGAAGCTCTTCCAACTAGGACTTCATTCTGCTCTTGGATTTATTATAAAAATGTAGCAAAATGGGGTAAAAGTAGGTGTGGGGGGCTTATTGTTGGGAAATTGTGGAATTAAGTGCTTTGAATCTACTGAGTAGCCTACCTGTGATTATCAGATTACATCAGGGGTCAGGGAACTTTTTTACCTTTTACCCCAAAATATATTTAGATACGCCAACATTACCCCCCCCCCCCCCGCCATAACAAAAGAAAAAAAAATTACATATTGGAACCCATTGCTTTTTATTTGATTAATTAATGAGCTTAATTAATGCTATGTAAATATGAAGTTGTAAAGGGCGGAGCAAAACAAACAAAACAAAACAAAACGGAGCCAGCCAGCCGGCGACGGAACCGGAACGGGGGTAATGGATGGTCGCGCTGCCAAGACACAGCCGGGCATGCATATAGATTCATATGCATGCCCGGCTGTGTCTCAGCAGCGCGACCGTCCATTACCCCCAGGAATTTCATTTTTACCCCATTTGGGGTAATTTACCCCTGTTCCCTGACCACTGGATTACATGAACAAGTACTGTTTTGGTACAATAGGATCTTTTGTTACCTGATCTTTTGTTTGAAATGAAAAGCAGCATTTGCTGCGGATTGATGCATTGGAACAACCGCAACACTGCTTTAAACATTTAATGACGTATTCTGTACATCCAGGGCATTTACTGTCATGTTAGAAATGTGTGCAAAGATGCCTGGCTGTCTAGATCGAGGACTATGGTATAGGATTGTGCTTACTTCGCTATTGGGTCAACAAATAGTCAAGAAGATGCCAAGAAAATGGCTGCCAACCTTGCCTTAGCTTCATCTCCTTCCACAGAAGTGCCTTGCCTGTGGTAGTAGCTGTTGTGCTACTGCTTGAAGTATAGGAGAGAAATAGATACAGTAGCTTTAGAGGAAAAATAAGTGCCTTGAGATCTTCTAAGGACATGCTTTGTGCCTCTACGTTTTGAAGGAAGGCAGTAGAGCACAAGGAACAGAGCCCTTTAAGAACAGAGCCCTCTTAATGATTTTTTCCCCAGTATGGAATCGAGTGCTTCACCAACTTCACAACCATGTCAGTTTTAGAAAGAAGGCTAAGAGGTGGTGGTTGGGGTTAGAGGTATTTTTTCCTAATTAGCCATATAAAGGGTAAAGGTAAAAGTTTCCCCACGACCGAATGGTCTAGTCGTGATCGACTGTAGGGGGCAGTGCTCCTCTCCATTTCTAAGCCTGTAGATCCGGCATTTTGTCCGAGGACAAGCTTCCGTGGTCATGTGGCTGGCATGACTCTACGCCGTCGCGCACAGAACGCCGTGACCTTCCCACCGAAGTGGTCCCTATTTATCTACTTGCATTTAGGTGCTTTTGAACTACTAGGTTGGCAGGAGCTGGGACAAGCAACGGGAGCTTACTCCGTCGCGCAGTCTTGAACTCCCCAACCTTCCGGTCGGAAAGCCCAGCAGCAGCAGTTTAACCTGCTGCACCACCATGTCCCCAATTAGCCATGTACTTTAGATAATTGGCTTCAATGAGTTGTTCCATGGTTTTATTCTTTATGGTTTTATTTATCTGTGGGTCACTGAGAGGGATCTAGTTAGAAAGCAAGAGTATAAATTTTTAAAATTATATAAACACAGAACCATTTTACCACATACATTATTGCTCATCTGCATTAAAAAAAATTTTTAACACCTGGCAGGACAGGACAGGCAACCAGCTTACCAAAGAGTAATGCACACTCTGATAAGTTACTACTTGCTAATGGCCCAATTCTATTTGCTGTTTTGCGGAATGCGCTTTCTGCTGGCAGAAACAGCTTTACAGTAGCTGCAAACCTGACTAGACCAGTGCACAGGGACTGAGATGAGTCAGAAGTGGAGCCTCAACAGGCGGGGAGTAGAGACAATGGGCAGAAATGCAGCATCAATGCATTGTGACATGATATGCTTTGTCCTTTGCTTACCTGCGTTGTTGTTCAGTTGTTGTTCAGTTGCTAAGTCGTGTTCGACTCTTCGCGACCCCATGGACCACAGCACGTCAGGCCTCCCTGTCCTCCATTAGCTTCTGGAGTTCGCCCAATTTCATGTTCATTGCTTCGGTGACACTATCTAACCATCTCATCCAGTGGTGTCATCTAAATGATTTAACAACAGGTACTCACTTTTGATTGGCACGTGTCGGGACCCGCCCGCCGGAAGTGAGGTAGTGAGGTCATCATAAGCCGGAAGTGAGGTCGTGGCAGGAAGGGACATGAAAAAAGCCCTTTTTGAGACCTCAGACAATTTTAAACTGACCCAACAGTTGCAACAGTATTCCACAGCACCCCCAGAACATGTTAAGGAGGCCTGGCATCATGTTAAAGTGACCCAACAGTTCCAAAACCCCAGAGCAGCTCATTTTTCAGTGGCAAGGCAAGGCTCCGCTCGCTGCCTTCCTGGCTCTGAGAACGTCCAGGCAACTCAAACGTGCAGGAAATTCAAACGTTGCAGGGGGCAGAGTCGATGAGTGGGCGGGTGAATGGGCGGGGCCAGCTGTAATCCTAGAAACCGGTACTCACGTACCCCTGCGTACCCCCTGCATGACATCACTGATCTCATCCTCTGCCGCCCTCTTCTCCTTTTGCCTTCCATCTTTCCCAGCATGAGGGTCTTTTCTAAAGAGTCCTCTCTTCTCATGAGGTGGCCAAAGTATTGGAGCTTCAGCATCAGGATTTGTCCTTCCAGGGAGCAATCAGGCTTGACTTCCTGGAGGATGTACCTGCGTACATTGCGCTTATTCCCTGTTGAGGTGGTGAGGCAGATGTTCCAGCTGGGTGTTTGTGTGTGGAGACCTCCTTGGGCAGAATACATGCAGTAAGGATTCTGAGGAGACAGGTTTTAAGCCCCCTATAGTTTTTATAATACTATACTGGAACTAAAACATTTATTGCCCTTCCTAAATGCACCATACAGTCCATGCACAGGTTAAGGTCAGGTGTTTAACTTGTCCCTGATGTGGGACTCCACTTTTCTCAGTTGGCTCTTGCGCATCAGATAACTAAACCAGAAAAGGACCCAGCAGTGTTGCAAGGGCAAATTTGCTGTATCTACGTATTTTTGAAGTAGATTCTGGTAAGAAACATAAAGAAGCATAGCATCAAGGACAGAGACTGTCCTATTTCTTATCTCTGTCTGGGAGCATGAAAGAAAAGTGGGGGGTGGAAACCCAATCTGGTGTAAAATTCCCATATCTGACTTCTGGATAAAAAGTGTGCTAGTTTAGATGAAATGTTTGTTTTCACAAATATGTAATTTTATTCCCCACACCACAGAATGCCTCTTCAGTTATCAAGGCTGAGTTTCGGGTTACTAGAGGCAGAAAGTATATCATTTCTGCGGATTCATATTGG
Source organism: Lerista edwardsae (assembly GCA_029204185.1). NCBI lineage: Eukaryota > Metazoa > Chordata > Lepidosauria > Squamata > Scincidae > Lerista > Lerista edwardsae. Next base: position 2,559,843 of record JAJKFI010000105.1, on the reverse strand, counting down.
TCTGAATTCCAAACAGCTATTTTGATATGGCTACACTGCTTGTAAAAGCAGCTTTTTTTATTCAAGTGTTCAACCTGTCTTATGCATTAAGCATGAACCCCAGCACCTAGTGAAGGTTCTCCACATTTCTAACCCTTGAAGGACTTCTAGTATTTCACTATTGCAGGTTCATGACCTGATACGCTTCTTACTCTCCAAATTGCCTCATGTTAATTTTTTTTCTAACATTCACAATATCCCCCCAAAACTAAAACAAACAAACAAACAAACCCAAACAAACCCTGTTTTTTAACACCACTACATCCCAGCTCCACCCCACTCCCTAGGCCAGCACGCCTCCTAACCCAAACTTGGCGGATGCAGGAGCAGTGCACCAGCAGCTTGTGTCGGTGCTGCAGCATCGATACAAGTTGTTTGCAGCAGTGCTGGCACACATGTGCTTTACAGCACATGCACGACAGCGCGGAGTCGACACCAGCAGCTTGCGTTGGCCAAAGGGTGGGGTTGATTTGCTCTGTTAAGCCACATCCACTGTTTCTCACATATGCACCACCCCGTCAGGTACTTACTTAGTAAGCAACTGTGTAAGCACCTCACTTAGTAAGCAACTGTGTAATTTGTTCTCTGCCATTGGTATCTTCCTGGGGCACGGAATAGGACTGTGTCTCATTAGCCTCTCCTCTGTGATTGTCAGGCAGTACAAAGTCCAGCCTGTATGAACATTAGGCACTTCGGTCTTTGCTTGGTCAACAGAGTAGGACATTGCTCTTGCCAGCTTCCAGCTCAGGCTGTTATCGTGGGAGGCCAGAAGCTAGAGAATACACCTTCCAGGCTGGACTAGGAGGTGATCAGTAGCGTCCTTAGAGGGGGTGGTGGGGCTCTAGGTTTTACAAGGCGCCTTACCTTGCTGTGTAAACTGTTCCTCACCCGTGTAGCCAGTCCTCACATATGCTTCCAGGTTGCTTACTGGCTTCAAGGGAGAGGGAGTGGTTTACACAGCAAGGTAAAGTGACTTGCAAAACATAGCTCCCGCTAGAGAAGCTACTGGGGGTGACTGCCCATAGCCTCAGCCTGACTGTCATACGTTTGGCTATGTGAAATGGCTATTATATGTGTAAATGTCTTTAACAGGTGGCTGAGTTGAATGTCTGTAAGACTGGAGTAATAAAGGAGACTATCCAGCAGTATAAACAGTGCCGCGAGGGGAAGCAGGCACAGCAGGCACCGTTGTGGCAGGGCACAGAGGGCAGGGAAAAAAGTGGAGGGCTTTTTTGTCTGATCACCATCCCTCACATCTGGTACGCTCCTAAATGCAGAAGATTTAGCCGAGAGGGTTAATGCCTCCGTTTGCCCGAAGATAACAGCTGAAGATCTGAAGGTCGTGAGCTCGGGACTGCCGGAAGTCTCTGTGAGCGGCAGACCTTGCAAACTGCGGCTGATTAAAAGCTGAGTTCCAGCTGCCTCGTGGGAGGAGGAGTGTGCTGAAGTCAGCTGCGTCTCTAGTGAGAGCAGGGAAGCCTCTTATCAGCCAGCAGAAGACAAGACGGGTGGCTAAAGAAAGAAGGCTAAATCCAGAAAGAAAGATCTGTATGAGTGTTGTTCTTGAAAGACAGAACATTTCTGTAAATTGTAAAAACCTTCGGGTTTATGAATAAAAGTCTGCCTATGTAAACCGCCTTGAATTACAGTCACTAGAGAAATCTAGTGATTTTAAGAAAGGCGGTATATAAATACATGTATTAATTATTTATTAATTAATGGAGCAATTCTGGACATTGGGGTGTGTGGCTGGGCTGGGCGGGGTGACGGCACTAGGGGCAGGTGACATTGCCCTGCCCCTGACGCAGTTTGAGCCTGTTACAGCTCTGCTATCTAAGAACTCATTTGACCACAAAGCGCAGCAGAACAGAAGGGAAACTGTGTGTGAGGGAGAAGGAGAAACACTGTAAAAAACAGTGTGACTTGTCAAATTAGTGTTGTTCAGGCAGGGGATTCCATTGTTCCCAGTGGATGAATGTTTTAAAGACTAGTCAGAGTTCTTTGCTTTTGAGACTGTTGGCAAAGAGTTGTAGTCAAATGCCTTGTTTGGGAATTGAAGAGTGGTTGGCCAAAACATTGTTCTGAGAAGAGTGAAAGAGGTCATAGGAAAAGCTTGGAGAATAGTGAGGAAAAGCCCCTTATTTGGAGTTGCCTATGTGAATGCAACCATTGTGATGACTGGCACATGGTTACATTTATTAGGGGCATTCTGTGCTTCTATCTAAAAATGAAGTGTGACAGATAGTGGAATTTGCCAGAGTGATCACCAAAGGTATTTTTATAACCACAAGCCTTGGCCAGAGGGGTTGCTATCCAGCCAGTTGGCTGGCCAGGTAGTCTTCACAAAAATAGCATAAGAACATAAGAACATAAGAAGAGCCCTGCTGGATCAGGCCAAAGGCCCATCTAGTCCAGCTTCCTGCATCTCACAGCGGCCCACCAGGTGCCCCAGGGAGGCATGAGACAACAAGATGCTTGCATCCTATTGCCACTCCCCTGCACCCGGTACTCTGAAGTAGCCTACCACCTTTGTAAGGAGGTTGCACAATCCATCATGGCCTATAGCCCACGATGGACCTTTCCTCCAGAAATCTGTCCAATCCCCTCTTAAAGGCATCAAGACCAGATCCCATCACCACCTCCTGTGTTCCACAGATTAACTACCTGCTGGGTAAAAAAGTACTTCCTTTTATCTGCTTTAACTCTCCCAACCCTCAGTTTTAGCGGATGCCCCCTGGTTCTGGTGTTTTGCATATGTTTTGCATACGTCTATTTTGTGAGTAACTTGAAAGCAAGCACAGGACTTTTCTTTTACTTGAGAAATCTGGGTTTTAACTGGGAAGCAGAATTCCTTTGCCCCGAAATTATAATATACGTACATGTTCAATCTGAGCTGGAAGCCAGTTAAAAGAAGTGGGAAGTAATTTCCATTCAATTCAATGGGAATTTTTTTTCACTACTAAGCATTCCTAGGATTGGGCTGCAAGAACTCCAGAGCAGTGAAGGTATTCTTCTCAGCTCTTAAACAAATGACAGCTAACCAAGGACCAAGTCAATTCCTCTTCACTGGGCATGCAGAATAACCAAAGAGTAGGGGAATGGGATCGATTCTCAGACCCAAATATACCAGGGATTCCAGTACATCTAGAAAGGAGAATTCACAAACGTGTCTGTGACAGCTTAGAAGAGAGATCTAGGGGTCCTTGTGGACAACTCGATGAAGGTGTCAACCCAGTGTGTGGCAGTGGTGAAGAAGGCCAGTTCCATGCTTGGGATAATTTTAAAAAAGGGGTTGAAAATAAAATGGCTTATATTATTATGCCATTGTACATATCAATGGTAAGGCCACAGCTGGAGTATTGCATACAGTTCTGATTGCCACATCTCAAAAAGGACATAGTGGAGCTGGAAAAGATGCAGAAGAGAATGGCGAAAATGGTTATTGGGCTGGGGCAGCTACCTTATGAAGAAAGACTGCAGCATTTGGGTCTCTTCAGTCTAGGAAAAAAAGGCGCCTGAGGGGGGACCTGATTGAGATGTACAAAATAATTCATGGGGTGGATAAAGTGGATAGAGGGATGTTCTTTTCCCTCTCTCGCAAAACCAGAATCAGGGCACATCCACTAAAATTGAGTGTTGGGAGAGTTAGAAGGGATAAAAGGAAATACTTTTTTTTTTACTCAGCAGGTGATTAATCTGTGGAACTCCTTGCCACAGGAGGTGGTGATGGCATCTGGCCTAGGTGCAGATTTTGGACAGATTTATGGAGGAAAATCCATCATGGGCTATAGGCCACGATGGGTTGTACAACCTTCTTATGTTGGTAGTAGATTACTTCAGAATGTCAGGTGCAGGGGAGTGGCAACAAGATGCAGGCATCTTGTTGTCTCATATGCTCTCTGAGGCTTCTGGTGGGCTACTGTGAGCTGGACTAGATGGGCCTTTGGCCTGATCCAGCAAGGGCTCTTCTTATGTTCCTCCATATTATAGAACTTGGGAGTCTCTCTCCTACTCCATTAAGAGACACTTAGGAGTGTAGCCAGTCCCTAAGCACGTTCTGTTCTTTCAGGCAAACCCAGTTGGTGGCCTTAACTGTCTCAATTCACATGTCCTTTTCCCAATCTGGATACTTCCAGAGTAACCTCACTCTCCTTGAACAGATCAGTTCTATAGAGGAAGCAGTTAATGTTTGAAGAAAAGTGGTGAAACAAAGTGATGGCTGCCTTTCCTTTCCCTCTTTGGAAGAAGTTTCTGAACGCAGTCCAAAGAAAATAACATGTTTGGCTCATTTAATATAGCCTTAAGCCCTCGTAGTAAAACTCCAAAACCTGGCAGGCGTAACAGAGTTCTCCTTTGCTCTTGCTTTCTCTGTTCAATTTAGGACTGCAGCTTTTCACAGGACCTTTCAAAAGCAGTCACACAAACTCAAATAGCGTTAATTAATTTGAATTCCAGGTTGGAAACAGCAGCCTAGAGGCACGCTGGCTGAAGACACTGCATCCCTCACTCCTCTTCTTAAAAGGACTACAAGCCCTTTACATCAGAAGAGGGAAAACAGAGAAGCCTGTACTCAATTCTGTATTGTCAGGCTTTATCCCAGATTCGGAGCCAAGCACCAGGGTACAGGCTGAAGGGAGCAGAGGCTGTAGCCTGGTCGGGCAGATGATCAGGTTCCAAAGAGTAGCAGTTAGGGCAAAAGCATAGCTAGAGGGAGGGGACAGTGCAGTATGTATGACAGCCCCTCCCTTCTCCGTCAGGGACAGTGACCACAACATGCATCATGTTATGGCTTCAGTGGCAAGGGGGAGCCATGCTGCTTCCTTGGCACATTACGGCTCCTATCACACATACGTGCCGCCACTGCCGCCCCTCTGGCTAAGCTTCTGAGTTGGGAGCTGGAAGGAAGTAAGACAAGGGATCCTCGACGGTTGTAGCTACTCGTAAAGATGAGTTGCTCAGACTGAGGAACCAAGCCTGAAACAGTAGTTTTAGTCGGCCTGACCTCTGTTGGTTCCCTAGATTATCCAAGCCTGGATAACCTGATGAGGAGCATTACCTACTCTGGCCATCATCAAGATGCAGCAAAGAGAAGCCCAGTACTGTAATTTCCTTTGCTTCAGAGTTGCTCTGTTGCCACAAGGCCTCAGGTGGGTGGGGACCCTCTTACAAGATCTGCACAAATGGCACCTGCCGTGATAACTGACTGAACTGAATTCAGAGTGCAATCCTAACCTGGGGTTAGGCCGGCACAGTTAGGCCAGCAAAGTTTGGCTGCCACAAGGGACACCCTAAAGTATATTTGGACCACTCTCAGAGTCAGAGAGGCCGGGACACAGACGTGCACCATCCTCCCTGACTCCGAAAGTGGTCCAAATGCGCTTTACGGTGGCCCTTGTGCTGGCCAAACTTTGCTGACATAACTGTGCTGGCCTAACTCCAGGTTAGGATTGCACTCTCAGACTGATAACTGAATTCTTGCTGCCCGGCCTGGCTTTATGTGAGCAGGACAGGTACTTGGATTCATGTGGCAATGCCAGGTGGCTACTGGGGGAGTGGGAACAGCTCTGGTCAGTGAAGCAAGGAATGAGTGATACACACCCACACCCATGAATTTTTATTTAACCTAATACTGAAGTACATCCTCCAAACTATGGGCATGATACTAGGCTAGCAAATAACTTTGCTGATAAAGACCCCGAGCTTTCAAATGCTGAAGATTATACAGGCAGATGATTCCTTATCTGGACAATTCCAAAATCCAGACATTTTTGTCCAAGACTTAAAAAAAAAAACTTTCTGTAGTGTGCACACCAGAAAGTCTAGTGATCAATCCCATGTACAGGTTTCAAGTTCTATTCTTTGCTCTGTGGTATATGCCGTTGTGGAAAAATGTCAAGGAGGCCAGCAGACATTCAAATTAGTGTGAAAAGAGCAAGAGGAAGCATTTCTCCTTATATTTAGGCCAGTGGTATTCAAACCTTTTAGACCGAGACACACTTTCTAGAATGGCACTTGTGTTGGGGCCTACCAGAAGTGATGTCATTCACCTGGAAGTGATGTTATGGTAGGAAGTGACATCATCAAGCAGGAAGTGCTGTCATTGTAACATAATCAAATGACACTCCTGAAATGCAAATTGGCATCATTGGACTGCAGCAATTGAACAACAGGGAAACATCCCTGACACAAAGCAAGATTAGGACAAAATATGATGTAAAAGCACTGAACTAAAAAGAAAATTAAAAAAAACCCTCACTTGAAAATTCAAACTGTTAACACTCACAAAAGGAATATAACAAGAGTAGGGTCTGTAGTTTTCAAGATGGCTGCTCTCAGCTTTCTGCGACCCACCTGACATCAGGTCACGACCCACCAAGTGGGTCCCAACCCACAATTTGAATAATGCTGATTTAGGCAATCTTTATAGGATAGGCCTCGGTCTGATGAAAGAGTTCATACATTTCTAGATATATGTATTCCAAAATCCAGACACCTTCCCATCCCAAGCAATCTGGATAAGGGATACTCAACCTCAACCTGGATAAGGGTACTACTCAAAAACTGCCTCTATTAGGAAATGTTTTGTGCTAGAGTTTTCAAACAGACAACATGAAAACAGCTTGCTCACTCTATCTTCTCTGTCACATTATGAAGCAGCATTTTCTTATATAAAGCAATACAAGGCAAATGTTGAGATGATGGTAGTTATAGTTGATACTTGCTGTGTTTGGCTACATTGTACAGTATAGGGGGGATCAAATAGCTATTCTAGCTGTATCATAACTTGCATGCTCTTCAGACTGCAGCCTTGTATAGCCCTGGAGGATTCACAGACTCATGGATCTTGGGATGTCATAAGGCTGCTTGTTGCTATTGATTGTCTGAAACTATTGCAGAATGAGAAAATTTGCTCCTGAATAACAACACTTCCTTCCCTAAATCATAAACGCGGGGTTGGGCCATCTGAAGCTTATATACTTAGATGCAGTTACAGCCTTGTACTCATACACATGACTCATACACTCATACAGAGACATGGTGGCACTGCAGGTTAAACCGCTGCTGCTGGGCTTTCTGACCAGAAGGTTGGGAGTTCGAGACCATGCGACGGAGTGAGCTCCCATTGCTTGTCCCAGCTCCTGCCAACCTAGCAGTTCAAAAGCACGTAAAAATGCAAGTAGATAAATAGGGATCACTTGGGTGGAAATGTAACGGCGTTCCATGCACCTCGGCATATAGTCATGCCAGCCACATGACCATGGAAGCTTGGACAAACACCGGCTCTACAGGTTTAGAAACGGAGATGAGCACTGCCCCCTACAGTCAGTCACAACTAGACCATTTGGTCGTGAGGAAACCTTCACCTTTACCTTTTTACTCATACACTTAGGCTGCAATCCTATACATACTTTCCTAGGAGTAAACCTCATTGAACACGAGACTTCTTAGTGCATAGGATTGCACTGTTAAGGGCTTCTTGTGCAGATGAAATGGGTGCCAGGCAGGCCCCCTAAGTCTCTCTTTAAGAAGTGAGGTGCCAATTCAGTGGAGCCCATTGGAGTTATAGACTGGACTGTCTGTTTAGTTGGCAAATCATGCCTAATTAGGCATAATGAAGTGCAAGCCAGCACACACTGCTGCAATGCACAAGAAGTGATGTGCAAATATGGTGTATATATGCTTCCCCCTTCCAACTGCTGCTCTTCTTCCATCTTAAAAGATTCCCAAACTTAGGCAACAGGCTGGTTTAATAAGTGTTAGTTCCACAGATCTAAACTGAAGTGGAGATTTGTCTTGTTCAGCCAACCCACTGCTGGGCTTAAGACAAATGTGTTGAGACTACCAGGTAAAGAGCTGCCAGAAGAAGGTTTAATGAAATGTTAAACAATGACATTTCAGACCTTTATTTTATAGAAGACAGGGTATACTTTTGTAACATCTCTTGTTAAAATGATGTATGATGCATTATACCGAATATAACTTTTTTCCCAATAGAAATATTTTATGATGGTCACATGGCCAGCAACAAATAAAAGCGATCATCCAGAGTTGAAACAGATGTTAGTCCACACTTTTGGAACTCTTCTGGTAAAAGCGATAATGGTTCTTAAGCTGTGTTCTGTGACTAGACTGGATGAAATGAACTCTTGACACAAGGACTGACCCTTCACAAAATAAGAAGTGCCATGTGTCCCCATAATAAAAGAATGTTGGATATTTTTTAAAGCATACTTTCCAATGAGGCTACAAGTAAAATGTGATGTGTTCGGTGATTCAGAGGCGATGATCTGGTGCCTGGCGTAGAACTGGGAGTGCTTCACAAATCCCATTATAAAGGGAATTTCAAAATGTGATGGCCAGAAGTGGGCATGACACATTAAGCAAGAATTTTCTTCCTTGCTTCAATTGATAGTAGAGTTGATACTGTAATACAGTTGCCAGTAATATTTCTTGCATTCACTGAACCGTATTGTAGAGCGCTCGTGTTCATACAGCCACACAGAACAGCAAATGCAACAGAGCTTGGAATTCAGGGTACGTTAGAGGTTGCTCTATCCTACCTAGTTATTTTGAAGATCTTCATAGTTACTACTATGTCTACATAGTTACCACTGTTATCCTGGAGTTTTACTAGTGTAGGTGCTTAATGTGTGTTGATGGCCTACGAGCAATAATTAATATTGATTTAATATCGAGCAGTTTGCAGAAGAATTCTTGTAACTCCATTCTATGAATACTATTCACGTGCTCAAGTGTCATCCCCTATCTCCAAATGGCTTGCAGGTCCTACCTTAAGTTAGAATTCCAATCCTGAGATATGCAAATCAGTAATGGAATGCCTGTTCTGAGATTCTATGTGTAGATGGCCCCAAGTGTCCCTTCATTTTTATTTTATATTTAATTCTGATTGCAGTATTCAATTTACAGTAAAAGCTCATTCTGGCTTTTACCGTGTAATGGCTTTCCATTCAAATAGTTTCTGCTTTTCTCCCTGTGTGTAAAATGGAAATGCAGCAGATGCTCGTGTTCTGTAGCAATATTTGATTTTTTTTAATGCTAAGTACACTGTAGTCTTGTGTAAACAATGCTTTGCTTAAATGTATCTGTTGTTTAAGAACACATCTGTGTCCTTCCAGATGAAATCAGCCAAATGTTTTGCAAATTCATTTGCAACGTGTTGTTGTTTGAAGCAGGGCATTGTTGACTTGGTTGTCTGGGAGATGTTTGCAAGCCATTGGTCATAGTGCTGTAGAAAATGTGCCTTGTGAAGCCATCACATCCCTCTAGCTCTCCTTGTCACTTCTGTCTGCGGCTTAAACACAACAATTCCTACTTTCTCACCAGAATAAGTTTCCTATGATGCAATTATTCACTCTGTGAGATTTGACAAGATGAAAGACAAGTTATCTATGTTCCTTTATTTTCTTCCTCTGAGATAGGCCTGGGTCTGTTTCCACAAGAAACAGTTTTTAACAGTTATATAGTTACATGTTTGTTTTTTTTAACATATAACCCATGTGCCCTAAGTATGACCTCCCTTTAAGCCCTTAGCTATCAAGCATAATAATTGAGTGGCCAAACAAATTTCTAATTAGGTAGCCCATGGCCTCTGAGGGCCTCAAAATGCCCAAAAAGTGTGACTTCTGGTTTTTGCCAAAAACTGGAAGTGACATTTTTATTGCCTTATAAACAGCGATGAGATCTACAAATGAACAAGGGGAACGCTGGGCGGGACTTACGCGGGGCTTCCGCGTGATTGGCTGCCCGTCCGTAGCGTTCGCCAGGGCAGCCACAGAACACTACGGACGAGCTGCCACTCAAGCGGAAGTCCCGCCTACGTCCCGCCCAGCGTTCCCCTTGTTCATTTGTAGATCCCATCGCTGCTTATAAAGCATTATGAGGCTTGGGTAAGCCCTTCCTTTCCCTGGGCCTCATAATGCCACTTAAGGGACTAAAAACTTCATTTCCTGAATTTGTGTTTTTGGCCTGTTTCGGGCCTCAGAAAACCCTCCGGACCCAACCAGAGCCTAGTTCAGAGAATGACAGTGACCCCAAAATCCACATATTCCAACTTGGTTCAGGGGGTCCAGGTGGGTTAGCCCGGCAGGTGGGGTCAACATCCACCCACCCCCATAAAATATGTGGATGCCTAACCCACTTACAATGAGGACATGCTGTATGTATTTATTTCCTCAGGAACACAAGCACCCACCTAAATTCTAAGAGTTGGGATTTGATTGGCAGCCCAATCCTATCATGGGCTAAGTAGCTAGTGTAAGTCTGAGGAGACCTATTGGAGGCCAGGCAGCCTACAGGAGTTTTTTTTTAAAAAGGCCCTCTGGTTCCCCACCAGGAGTGAAGCACTCCAATGGCAGCACTGCATGCTCTGTGCTGGCAGGGGATAGGATTGGGCCTTAAGATGGTAACATTGACTTCATATTTAAGATCTGAGCATAACTGTGAAAATGTGTATAAATGAAGATTTTTAAAAAAATAAAAATGATTAATTAAAGTATGGTGAATGTATAAAATAAAAATATGTGGAACTCATCTATTGAAGCTAGATTGCCCCCTTACTGGTATTTTGGTGACACGTAAACACTTTTTTGTTTTTCTCTGGTTTGGGGGGCTCCCCTCCCTTTGTTTTGTTTGTTTGTTGACGGACTATTTCCTCTTTTTATTGTGTGTGATGGCTTATGTTTTGGTTAACTTATTGTTTTTATTGTTTGGTTAACTTATTGTTCTTATTTGTATTAAAAACAATACAAATAATACAAATACAAAAACAATACAAAACAATAAGGAAGAAAGCTACCTTACTTCAGTTGAATGGGAAAAGATGAGTCACAACTACTTAAAGAAAGAAAAAAATCTGCACTGGGCCATCTTAATTTGGTTGTGGTTTATTTGTTCATTCGTTCATGTAGGATGGAGGAAGATTTATGAATTAATCTCTAACAGTATGAGCCACACATTTCAAACCTCCAGACATATTTTTTTCTGTCAAGAAAGTAACAGTGAAAGTTTTCTCTTTCAAGAGAAGCACATCATTCATAGAACTTGTTGTTATTCATCACTGTCAGCTAAGTGAGGAGAATTCAATCTTGTGTTTGTTCTGTCTTAGGATGTACTTAATGTGATTGCACAGTGCCTAAATGGCTTACAGTATTATCTGTTTAGCAGATGTTGTGGCAAGAACTCTTGTGATGAATAGATTTTGGTGTGACAGGTTTAATTTTTTTTTCTTTTTGAAGAATGATTGTTCCCTACCAGGTGAATGTCACATTAAGAGGATCTTTCTGTTCTTGACAGGTTTCAGCAGGTTCCATTGTGATGTTTGAGAAAGAAAACTTCTCCCTGTCAGCAAAAATAGAAGAAAAGCCTCTCCCTCAGGGAAATAAGCATCTGCTACAATGGGCCCAAAAGGAATATGGGGCAGTCACATCTTTCACTGAACTCAAAGTATCCAGAAACGTTTACATCAAAGTGGGTGAAGGTAAGTCTTATGAAATAAGTGAGACTGAACATAAAGAATGGAATTATATTATACCGTATTTGTTTTTCGTTCTTTGATTTGGGAATTTATCAGCACTGTATAGGAAAATCACTCTGCACTCTTTGTGGCAAGGATCAGAACACAATACATACAAAGACCAGTTATAGATACCAGTTGCAGAGATCAGCAGCTTAGGGCCCCTAAGCCAAATCTTTCCTTCCTAGTGATTCTGGTTCTGTGTTCCCCCTCCACAGTTGCAAACACAGTTAATTAAGGATCAGAAATGGAGAGGAGCAACTGCTCTGACAGTGGAACTTTCTAGAAGGCTACTGTGAAGGACTGGGAGGGGGTTGCCCACTTCCTTCCTCCAAGGTGGAAACTACTTGTGTCTGGATGTGATAGTTTTGCAATCTAGTCTTAGTGTTATCATACTGGGTGTTTAATATCCCAGATTGTTGCAATTCTTATGTACCGGCTTCATCTCAAAAACACAGTGACTCTCTCCGAATGCAGTAAAATATTTAGCCTTGGAAATCCAGGTGCTGAAACTTTGTTTAGCTGCTAGAGATCTTAATTCATCTTATTTTTATAAGCTTACAAAACACGCCTGGGATCCTGTCTGTACAGTAGTCTTTCTTACAGCCATCTTGTTAAGAGATTGCAGGTTGTGCCTCTTTAACCGCAGATTTGGTATCCACTGACAACCCAATCTTAAGCAGCGCCGACATAGTAAGGCCCACATAGCAGGACTGCGTCCTAAGGCCATAAGGTTTTCCCCTTGCACCTGGGTAAACTCTAGCCAACCCTATGGGGCTGCTTGCATCTGCGCCTGCTGTTTTGCAGGTGCATGTGCACATGCTCAGCAGCGGCCCAAATCGGGGCCACTGAGGCTGGGGATGTGGTTTAGGATTTGGCACTACGGCAGTTGTGTGTCACTGCCCGCGTTGCCGCCCTGTTATGCCCTCGGCACAGCTCTGGAACCCCCTCGGCGAGGTCCTGCGCCGACCGAGCACTGCCGATGCTCGACCAGCACACAGCCGGTGCTGCTGATGGGCGCAGCGTCGCCCATGCACCAACGCTGCCACTTGCGCCAGTCCAGCGTTGGTGCAGATGCGCTTGATGGCACATTTGCAACAGCGCTGGACCGGCGCAAGAGCGTAGCACCGGTGCAACACAGGTATAGGATTGCGCTCTGATTTACAAACCCATGGGTTCCGAACGCATGTTCCAGTCACATCCAGAGGGTGTTCTGAGGGCCAGGAAGACCATGCACATCCTTCCTAGCCTTCAGAATGCCTTCTGTGAGAGCCTTGGAACAGCACTTCTGTTTCTTTCCTGAAAAGCCGGAAGTGATACTCTAAAGTCCTCCAAACACATTGCATGGCATCTCTGGCCCTCAGAACACTCTTGACGTGACTAGCTCTAGTCCCGTTCAAAGAGTTGGGTGCCCTAAGCCGTGAATTTCATTATCTGTGTTTCTTTGCATCTGCAGGGGTTCTGGGGACAGAGCCCCCATGAATGCCGAGACATGATTGTACATGAAATGGATGGAGATATTCTGTGGTAGAGGGATATTGATTTGTCCTGAGATTAAGAAAGCATCTTGCTATGTTTAAGAAAATGGAGTGTTGCTCATTGTAACCTCTTTCATGTCACAAAGGCCACATATTCATCCCCTTAATTTTGAGAGAAATCCTAGTTTCTCCTTTTCAATTTCCATTTTGCAGTTCATACTAGTGGTTATTGAAGGGATGGCTTTGTATGTCTTAGGTTTTCAAATATCGTCCAAGTTGTCAAGGCAACATGAATATGCTACTCCACATGTCCTTGGTAAGGCAATACCATAATATGGTGGACTCTACCATGTGCATCTTCCTTCTATTTATATTACTGGTCCTTTTTGGTTGGTTGGTTGGTTTATTCTCACACTTGGTTTATGATGTTTTAGACTTACCGTTGCTTCCCTCATATGTTTCTGTTGCACAGGAGAATTTCACACGGCAATAATTTATTAACAGTTGTTTCAAATTTACCTCAGAACTTATGAGAGCTGAATTTCCTATTCAGTGTTTCCTAGCTCCTGAACTGTGCAATCCATTTGGTTCTCCATTACCCTTGAATTAAACCTTTAAAAAAAAAAAAAAGAGTTCTAGCCGGGAAGAAATCTTACTACTGATTTATGATCCTTGGCAATATTAATTTATTGCAGAAAGCTGATACTTGAAGAATGGTTCTGATATTCATAAAATGTGTCCTTATATTGTTCAGCCAGAAGGACTCAAACTGACTGCAGCTTTGGGCCATGTTGGCCAGGAGCTTGATGGTAACACCTAATTCACATTCACAACGGAACAAAATATTTTTTACCCCTGTTTTTAAGACAGAGGTGCTGCCCAAAGAAAATATAAGGGCACAATTCTTGGTTTTCAGTCAAGCAAGATGACAGCATACATAGAAATTACAAGTAGCTGTGAGAGGAGCTTCAAGAGTTTTTTTTCCCCCTCAAGTTAAACAAAAAGACAGAGTTTGGATGCTCAAAATAAATAAATGTGTGTAGCTCCATAACCTTCTCTGGCAATTGTTGCTTCAAGGATGCTGTATATTCTGCTTGAATATTCTGCTGTTTACAGTTCCTTAAGCCCTATGCACTTGATTGTAATGAAGTACTGGAGTTAAATTATTTTTAATTTAGAGGGCAATATTTTATGCAAGATTTATAGCCTCGCTTAAGTTTAAAAACAAAAACCTAGTTGATAAATTCATGGATTATTGTGATGGGTCTGAGAGAGCCTTCATGAAGTATGAAGAAACTTTGTACTTTTCAGGGAATGTGCTTTCTCTGTCAAACTGCTGCCAGTGATTGCTTTTCCATGATTTCACCCCACAGAGCTGCTGTAATGTTAAAAGATGGGCAGGGCAGTAGTGCATGTTCTTAGCATCTTGTATCGTGTGTGTCCCCCATCTTGGAAAGGAGACACTCCACATGGTGCAGGCTTTCAGTCAGTGGGGAGGGAGGTGCAGTAGCTGTAGCCTGCCTTGGGCCTCATTCCTAAAGGTGTATTCACAGTCTCTGATCAAGGACAGGCAACTAGACACATTGGTCATGGATGGCAACTTTTGTAGTATGTTGTCCTAGTTTCTGAAACAGACTGAGCTGCGTTGGAGTGCTTCCTGTCGCGCCACAGCTCAGTAAATGCTCAGAATGTTTGTAGCTCAGTTTCAGTGAGGAAAAGGGAAACGTGTCAGTTTGGCTGTGGTTAAACCTCCCCCCCCACCCCCAGGCCTGGAAAGGAAGAATGCTCGGAGAAGGGAGCCCTGAAGCGCAGTAAGGGAGGGGTCCAGAATAGAAAATAAAGAGCACCAAGAGGGGAAGGTAGGTGGAAGGACAAGAGGAGGCGGTGAAGAAGTGAGGAAACAAGGGGCTTTTGAATAAGGCAGGCAAAGGGCATTTGTTGTGCAAGGATGCTATGCCTTAAAAAGCAGAATTCTGTCTGTCAGAATTCATAGTAAGTAGCATGGCCGGCCTTACTATGAAGCAACTTGAAATGGCCACGTGGAGTAGCAGAGTAGGAGGGGCCGCACTCTGACAAGACCCTGGCCCAGCTGTCTGCCGCCCACTCCAGCCATCTGCTCTCAATCTTCTTCTCTGAGAGCAAGTCAGGATCATGGCAGTGGCAACCCCCTTCCCCAGCAGCACAGCAGGATCGTGTCTGTGCAGCAGCCTTGCTGGAGGGAGAAAGGGGATATTTCAAAAAGTCACCGTGGCTCTGGATTGCCTCTCCCCACTCACCTGGCGCTTCAAAGCACCAGGGGGAACTGATCTGGAGCCCTTTCTCTTCTTTTTCTCCATGTCTCAAACAAACAAAAGTGGTGCATGCTGGGTTCCCAGTATGCATTGCTCCTGTTCATTTGAAACAGAAGTGGCAAGGAGGAGGAAGGCTGTACACCCAGCTCTAGGTAAGTGAATGGAAGAGGGTGGGGGCAGGGAATTTCACATACAGCTGAGAAGCTGATTCCTTCAGTGCAGGTTTTATAGGCTGTGAATGAATGTCTGGGAAAAGAAGCACTTGTGTTCCAGTGGTTGGTGCTGTTTGATCCACCGATGACCTGGTTCCTATTCACTATTCTTACATTTCAAAAAAATAAAACCTGATCCTGAAATGAATAATCAGAAGAAGATAATATCAACTGAGCTAATCATTTTTTTGAATTTTATATCGTTTTGGTTGAGAAGAAAATTGTAGCGGTATAGTCAACTCTTCCCCCTCTGTCCCAGAAAGCCTCAGAAATTACTGAAACTGATCGTTGACTGTGTGGGCCTTTGTGCTGCTTTATCATCTTCGCTGGTTTGGTAATCGACACAAACTCCTTTTCTTCTCCCTTTTCTCTTGGAATTTTACCATGAATTTTACCAGGCTTTGCCATTAAACTACATTTACTGTCATGCTGTGTCTTTTCAGAAGACAATACTGTTAGATTTCAGTGTGCCTTCATGTGAATAAGGAGGAAAGCCACCTATAATAATATAATAAAGTTCTGGGGAATCAAAAGCAAAAACAGGTTTAAAAAAAATGTTGATGTTAATTTTGAAAGCCCTTTGCCAACCTTAAAAACAAAAGCGTAAAATCAGTTGTGGTTTACTTTTCTGTATCTGATTCTAGGCCTGAAACAACTATCAGAAACTCAACTGAATAGTATGTGAATAAGCAAGAACCAGCAATAGTTGCTCTTAGAAGTTAGATGGAAACTAGAAACTATTATTACAAGGAGACCTCTGCTTAATAGCGTGGTTGATGGGAGCCGGAGATGATTCAGCAACAGCTAATGAAATTGCAGGAAATTTCTTATAGTGACTTGCCTTAAAACAGGTGATGATCTTTTTTGGAAGATCTTGGCAAGTCACTTACTGGTTTAGAAGCACTGCAATGGTGGTGTTGAGAATGAAATCAGCATTGCATGTATATTTACATACATTAACTTGAGCTCAGCGTGGACAACCTCAGGATCACTTTCCATCATCTGTGTGGGAGGCGTTGGCAAGAAGCTCTGCTGCTTTGAGATCCCATCTGGCAGGGTACTTAACAGATGTTTGGGGAGTGCTCCATCAGGCTGAATAGATTTAGCCTCTCATAGTTTACATAGAAGTATGCTCTAGAGAAGGGAGCAAAGTGAGCCTTCAGAAATCATTTAGTATAGAATTGTGAATAACGTGGCCCGGAGAGCTGATGGAGTGTAGTGGCTTAAGAGACTGAGCTGTCAATCAGGACTTCCCCAGTTCAAATCTTGCCTCTTCCTTGACCTTACTATCTGAGCTAAGGCAAATCACTTTCACTCAACCTCAGTTCTTCCATCTTGTAATAAGGGGATGATAGTACTTAAAGAGTCATTGTAAAGATGACATCAAGAGACTACACATGAAGTGTTTTGCCTACTCAGAAAGCACTATGCAGATACTGGCTTGGATCCAAACACTTTCTGAAGCTTGCACAAGAAAGGGGAAGGGTGCAACTTTAAGGGATTTCTCCTTCCCTCTCAGCCCCCCTGTGTTGCATACCATCTTGTTCCTGAAGATCCCCCAGCCCTTAAGTCCCAATTTTCATACGACAACAGGGGAATAGGGAACGACAACAGGGGGAATTGTCGAAAATTGTACCTTTTCCCCGCCTTGTGCATGTGGGAGACTCACGCACAGTCATGTCTGGATACCATCCAATAATAATAATTATATGTTTTTATTGCTGGGAATTGTGGGCACTGCAAGTGTCTCCATGGCTTTGCATTTAAGTGCTCATCAAGCTGAAGAAAATTATGTTCTGACTACGACGGACAAATATTCATAGGAATCTGTGCAGCTGTTAAACTAAATGTTGTCAGTAAATCTGCCACACAACATCCAGTATTTTGCTACTTCTAACGAGGAAATTATCCATTAGGCTGTATATTTTGGAAGCATGATGTTGGATTAATGTTCAGAAGTTTGAAGTTCCAAGATTCTGTTTCTTACCTCACTGAACAATTTTTGAGTGTATAGTTTAGGTTTGTTACAAATATAACAGTGGCTCCCTTCAAATCATGATTTGAAAATCAGAATCCAGTCTTCCAACCCTGTGGTTCCTCTGCATTTTCCTTTTATTCCACCCTTCCATTGTATCATGTTACTAGGTGTAACACTGCAATATGTGGTTCATTATAAACCATGCCATTATAAACCAGGATTTCTGGACCTCATGCGTATGGAAATGTGTGTTTAGAAAATGTCTAGTGATACCTCAGAAGCTAATGTAATGTCTGAGTAAGATCTTCAGTGATCAAAGGCGGGTTTTGGTGTCCCAAGAAAGCTCTACTGTGATATCCTGAAGAATTGGGGTTACCTTGCCACAGACTTTGTTGTTTGTTGTATTCTTGTACAAAACCCATGCAGACTGAACATTGGTTCTTTATCTATGATTAAACATTACACCTAAATAACTAAACCATGATTAAGATTGCCTTAATCAATGGGAAACCAGAAAGTGAAACAATGGTTTAGAATGACCTTGCAGACCATGGTTTGAGTTGTTGTTGTTCAGTCGCTAAGTCGTGTCTGACTCTTTGCAACTTCATGGACCACAGCACGCCAGGCCTCCCTTGTCCTCCACTTGCTTCCAGAGTTCCCCAATTTCATGTTCATCGCTTCAGTCTAACCATCTCATCCTCTGCCGCTCCCTTCTCCTTTTGCCTTCCATCTTTCCCAGCATGAGGGTCTTTTCTAAAGAATCCTCTCTTCTCATGAGGTGGCCAAAGTATTGGAGCTTCAGGATTTGTCCTTCCAGGGAGTAATCAGGCTTGACTTCCTGAGGATTGACTGATTGGATCTCCTTGCAGTCCAGGGGACTCTCAAGAGTCTTCTCCAACACCATAATTTGAAAGCATCTATTCTTCGGCGCTCTGCCTTTCATATGGTCCAGCTCTCACAGCCATACATTGCTACTGGGAAAACCATAGCTTTGACTATGTGAACCTTTGCACTTAGAGATGCACTTAGATGCACTTATCAATTCATTATAACTTGCTAGTACTGTATCTTTTCCTGGAGATATATCTTCTACTTGCTTTGAATACTGTACTTGCCTTGGATTGCCTGTTTAATCAAACTCCAGTTGGCTTATTGATATGGTAAAATTTATCTTGACAACTGTATTACATAATCTACAAATGATTTGTTAAAACAGTCTGTATGAGTTAAAAAGATTTCCATCTTCTCTTTAGATCAGTTCTTTCCCCCAACATGCAACATAGAAAAGAACTTCATTTCTCTGAATTACCTTGCGGGATACCTGCAACCGAAGGCGGCAGAAGGTTGCATTGTCTCTAGCATGGGTCAGGAAAGAGAAGTCCATATAATTGAACTGATCACCCCAGACTCCAACCCATACAGGTAATGTGTGCAATCAATTTTTATTTAATGTTAATATGCATGTTCCAGGTAACTGCCAAAATTCCCAAAGTGAAATTGATGGGCATGCCTTCAAATTACAGTACTTGGAAATCAGGATTTTTATATCTGTGACCTAAACACTGTGAACAAATGAGATGTTTGGCATAGAAGAATATATCAGGACTTAATATTTTACCTTCAAATTACAAAATCACATTCCAAACATTCAGGAGGTCAGGGGGAAAGAGAAGGAGTATGAGAAGAGAAATAAAACTGGAAGAGAGAGCGTAGGCAGAAACGAGAGGTGCATATGGTTCATAGGTTAGAGTGGTAATGAGGGAATTGCATCGTGGTTTAAAATAGCCAGCCATATCTTTGGCAAGAAGCCTTTAGTGTTCATCTGTATCCTTAGAATTTGAAATTGTTACAAGGGGGCCGTAATTCTACATGTGCAGAGAGCTTAGCAAATGTCGTTTCCAAAACTCAGCCGGCCGTTACATCTCTCTGGCAGATTATAATCTGCTTTTCTGCCCTGACGATGCTGCCAAGCTATAATTCTGCGATATGACAAGGTGGCCTTTGCTTCAAAATTGTGAAAACGTACACTGTATTGAAAATTCACGGGGCCGAAATGAGAAACCATTGCAAAAGAAAAAGCAAACTCCCAGTCGTTTTCTTTACCCAGCATCAAAACAGAGGGAGTAAGCTGCAATCCGCTTTTGAATACAAGAGCAAAGCCGTTGGATAGTAATTATTAGCCTAAAACGTATTTTGTTTCCATTGTTATGTAAAATTGTTTTAGCATGTGTGGCTTAACAGTCTGTTTTGCACATGTTGTACCGTCTGGGAGAACCTCCAGTGTTTTAATCAGCTGGCCAGACACTGGAAACATGATGGATTGGAAGAAGGTTGATAGCTGAAAATGTCTGGCAGGCTGGCTCACTCTGCCTTTCTTTTCCACATGCAGCGCTTTCCAGGTGGATATCATCATTGACATTAGGCCATCCCGGCCAGACACCACACTTGTCAGGGATCTTGTACTTATCCTCAAGTGTAGAAAGTCTGTCAACTGGGTCATCAAGTCACATGACATTAAGGGGAAACTGGAAGCAATTGTGAGTAGCTACGGCATGACTTTTTGTTTGGGGGGGAGGCAATGCTGCTGTTTGCACCCTATGCTTTATCTGAGCAAACACATGATGACAGGCTTCTGCCTGAATGTCTCCTCCTCTTTTGCTAATGTTGGTGGATGGATGTTAGTGTTTTTCTTGACTCCTGGGCGATATGCTGCTTAGTTCATGGGTGGCATTCTCCTGTGTGCAAGGGATGAATGCCCCCACAATTCGGAATGCCTGATATCCCTGACAGAAACATTGCCTGATAGTTCTGGCATGTGGGCAGAGACTTCCCCCTTTTGATTTCCTTTTTCAACACCAAGGAAATAGCAAAGACTTAAAAGAAAAAAAAAGAAGAGGCTGGTCTGTGTGTGTGTAAAAGTGACCCAAACGGACCACGTGACCATCAACTATCCTCTGTCCCCACCAATAGGAAGGAAGCCAGCTCACAGATGAATGTGCCATAAGTAATCAACCAATAGGAGTGTTAAGGCAGCCCCAGTATCTTAGAGCGCAATCCTACGCTGCGCTGGAACAGTGAATCCAGTGGGCCTGTGCTGTGTCCAGCGCAGCTTGGGAGCGCTCAGGAGCCTCCCCAGGGCAAGGGCACATTTGCGGCCTTGCCCCAGGGGAGACTCCAGCCTCCTCTATGGGCTCCTGCACCTGCTGTATAGCAGGCACAGAGCCGCCATGTGTCCTGAATCGGGGCAGCGCAGCCTGGGGTTGGCACACCTCCCAGCCCTCCCACCCACAGTTCCTCCCTCCCTGTACTCAGAACTGCTCTTGCACCAGCCGAGTTCAGCTGTCACATGAGCAGTGCTATATGGCCTTGGACCAGCTCCCTTGAGCCGACACTGCTGCTCGCGTTGGCCCAATGGCACCAATGCCAATGTGAGGGGGCCAATTGGTGCCCTTGCATTGGCGTTTGTGTCATTGGGCCAACGCAAGTGGTTAGCATTGGCCCAAGGGCGCATATAGGATTGCACCCTTAGAGTTGTGGAGAAATCCCACAGTCTTCCCTGGGTTAAACTCAGGCTCGTTTGCTATGTTAACTTTTTTTTTTTTAATATGGCTATTGCTACAAAACCTGTGCTTCTCCTTCTTCCATCCTAGCATCGGAGCAGAGGCATATTGGCATCTCTGGAAGGATTTGCCAAAAGGGGTTGATGCTTTGCCTTCAAGCTTGGAGAGGTCAGAGTTGGCTGGCTGACATGCGCATTGTGAGCAGTTATCTGGGCCATTTGAAGGATCTGGGAGACCAGCAGAAAAAAGGGGTGGTGGTGGAAAGAAAATACTGCCAGTATTTCCATGCATGGAAAAGGGCAAACTAGAAAGCTGCCCAGCCAGCTATCTCAAGGAATCTTCAGTTCACAAAGCTGGCTAGGCTAGCCAGACAATAACAAAGGGCAGCAGTCAGAACCTGTGGCAGGGCTTACATTCCAGGGAAACTGGGAAGAGATCATTGTTTAGGATTTGTTAAACCAAGGATAGAACAAAGGGTGCTAACGGAGAGGTTTTCTAGAAGCCTACAGAGGCTTTGAGCAAAGGAACTTCAGAGAAGTGGTGGATGCTCCTGTCCCACCTTCTTTCACTAGCTAAGCTATATATTTATGGTTTGCAGCCAGATATTGGTACCTGGTTATCTATTGTTGAGCATTCAAAGCACTGCTGAACAATTATTGTCTTCATCACCTGTTTGTTGTGAGCTTCTCGGAGTCATGGCTTTTGGAAACAGGATAGTAAACCACTGTTCTGTTCCAGCACGATTTTGCTTCTCTTCCAAATTAGATTACATGACAAGTTGTCGGCTTAGTAGCTGGACCAGATTCACTTTTTGCTATTTTCTTAGTGTTTTTTTACTCAATACAAATTGCAGTAGCTTTGAGAGGCAATATTAAATCCATTTTTAAAACCGACCTTTTCCTTGATACCTTAGTGATACCCACACCTTAGTCCCCGTTCCCTACAGTAGCTAAGTCTAAGTACGTGGAACTGAATGTATTACATATGCTTCTCCTGTTTATCCCTTCTCCATCCTTTTTCCTTCCATATGAGGCCAATATCTAGACTGTAAACCCCTCGGGGCAGGGACCTGTATTTTCACTCTGCATAAACCACTATTCATACATGCATGTTGCAATTGTTGTTATTAACCAGATGAGAGGAAAAGGTAAAGGTGGGATGGTCTCTCAACAAGTCGATGGAGTTTATTTAGAGTGTTCCTGTGTACAGACTGAAAGAAAATTCAGACAGAAAAAAGCAGTTTCTGTTAAGATTTTAAGAAGTCTGCAATCTTCATTTTCTGCATAGTTGGATCCAACTTTATATTTGGTGCTCAGGAATAGTTCCACAAGGACAAAATACATATGCACAGTGCTGTTTATGAACAGTGAGCATGTGAATAAATCATGGGTTTGGCCTGCTAAACATATGTGAGCGGAAGAAAAAGTTGAGTCTCTGCTCCTATGTGTTTCACAGACAAAGGCCATGGTTTAATCACATCTGACCCATAAACAAATGATATAGTACACATATATTTGTCAGATCTTGGCCAGGCTCTGACGCAGGCTGCAGGTGCAGGACTCCAGTACTGCAGCAGGCAAATTAAGATCAAGTGGACTGGAGTCCTTAAACACGGTCAAGGCAGACAAGATAGATCAGGTAGAAGGATTAGAGCCTGAAGACATGGACAAGGATGGACTGCAGGTTGGTACTGGCTTAGGTAGATAAACATCGTCTGGCCAGAGGCAGAAGGACTGATTGTGGAAAGGCTGATGGCTGGGTATCAGGAGAGGCGAGGCTAACAGCCCAATCCTACCCAACTCCCTATGCAGCTGCGGCAACACAGCACACACTGAATCCCTTGGGGGAGTTTTGGCCTCTGGAGACCTCCTTGGGGTAAGGGAACATTTGTTCCCTTTCCCCAATATTTGTCCACCCTGGCCTGCTAGGTCTATTTGGATCCATGCCAGCTGTATAGCTGGGACAAGTCTGCATGGACAGAGGTCAGAAGATCAAGGCCGAGAAAAGGGGGGATAGGACAAGGGTGCCCTTCCTTGGCGCAGGTCCAAATAGACCCCGATCTGCCCTTTTTCCAACTACTCCACATTCCTCCCCCTCCTTGCCCTGCCCTGGTCCCCTGCCTTCTCCTCTCTTCACTCCCTGTGCTAACCACTCCCCACTTGCGGCAGCTGCCAGACCATGCTGAATGGCTTGTTGCATTTTGCGACCACCCTAGAGTCTTGCCCTGTCAGGACAAGTGTTCCAGCTGCATATATAGTCCAGTTCCTTACCAGCGCACTTACCATATCAAATCAAAAGAATTCAAACGAAAGCCCT
>JAJKFI010000105.1:2517009-2536036 GCA_029204185.1 Lerista edwardsae | reverse complement strand
AGGGCTTTCGTTTGAATTCTTTTGATTTGATATGGTAAGTGCGCTGGACTAATAAGGCCTGAATAGGATTGGTCTGGAAGCAAGTCATTCTGTGGTGCTACTTGAGATGAGTTGCTCTGTTTAAGGAAGCAAGCCCAGAGCAAGTGTTCTATGGATCCAGCCAGATCCCTGTTTGTTTCTCAGGATGTCTAGGTCACCATACCAGCTGCAGCCAATCTAAGGGTAGCATCAGCCCAACACAGGCCTCCTGTGTGCCAAGTGCTGCTCCTCTTCCCTTTTCCAGTCCAGGAAGCTAGAAGAAGAGCAGCAGCAGTGGGTGGATGGAAGTAGGTGCTCCTGGCCAATCTGCTGCCTGAGGCGACTGCTTCAGCTGGCCATATGGATCGGCCAGCCCTTGCTGGCACATCAGACACCAGAAGGATAACTCCTTTGCCCTGGGAACTGTCCCGGGAGCAATGCACCTGAGCCATGTCACCAGCATCCTTGGTCCAGGACCCTTAGCACCTTTTCTACCTGAAAAAATAGTCCCTGGATAGAAAGTGTACACTTGAAGCCAACAGCCTAAAGAAAATAGCTACATTAATGCCCGTTTCTCTGAAGTTAGGCTAGAAAACGTTGATTCATCCATCCCATACATGTATCAGCATTCCTAGAGGAACAGAGAGAACGAGAACAAGAATAAATAAATGTTGGCCTGAGATGTAGCCAAATTTCAGGTTGCTGGTTTTGTTGTCAAAGTCTTTGGTTCTTCCCCTGGGAGAGAGACATGGGCTACAAAGTTCACATCAAACTGCTTGCTTAGAGCAAAATTGCTGCAAAATACAAAGTGTAAGGAACTTTTCATTTAATAAGAAAACCAATATCTAGTTTTGGGTGTCTATTAATCATACTTTTTCTAACGAACTATAAATATAGGTGTTTGAAAACAGTGTTATTTATGTTACTCAGAACTAAGCCCATTGTGTTCAGTAATACTTGAACTGTAATCCTATCTTGTGTGCCAGAAACAAACACCTCTAATAAACACAACCAAAGTGCACCAGGGCACTGCAAAAATATACAGAGGCTTCATGCTCACATTTGGATTTTTTGATATTAATGGAACTGTGTGATGCTATAAATACAGAGGTAAATAATCCCCTTCCCCCTCCCAAAAAAAATTGGGCAGGCAGCAGTGGTGACAATCATTTTCTGGAAAAAAAATATTTGTTCAGCTGTTTGATCTAGCATTTGAAAATACAGAGAACAGGACATCCGGCAAATGTAAGGAACATAGTAATCTCTGTCTGAACTGCACTTTCTGCTTATTTGAAACATGTGTAAAAAATTGTGTTCGGATTTGACTGTACTGAAGAGATCATCTTTTGGGCAGAGGCAGAAAAGGCCAGGACAGCTCCAGAGGACAGACTATCCTGCAGTGGGATTTGCTCGTCTTAACAATACCCTCTTTATTAATGGATCTCGTTTTAATACAACCATTTTAATACAACCATTCAGATAGATAGAGATTGCATCTATCTATTCTGTGTTCTGTATGAGTACTTTGGAAAGTATGGTACTTTTGAACAAGAATGTTGAAAGAATGGCTGCAATCCCAAATAGACTAACAAGGGAGTTTGCTCCATTGAACACGGTGGGGACATACTTCTTAGGAAACATACATAGGATTGGGCTGTGAATCCTATAGAAAAGGAATTTCCTTTTCCAGCTGTTTAGTCTTAATCTTAATGCTTATAACTATGTGATACTTTTTCAGACAGTTAATGATTGCTTTTTGAGTGTCCTTTGTTTGTAGTTTGCCCCACATCCTGATTTCAAAAAGCATTTTGATTTGAAAAAGAAACCTTTTCCTTGCAGTGTTTTTATGGAAAAATGAACATGCTGTATACATTCCCTGTATAAGACTGCTGTTCTTGTGCTGGGAAATATTGACATTTTCTTATGTGACAGGTACAAAGTCTCTTGCAAAGATGCCCATTCTGGTTAGTTTTCCCAGATACCTTTGAACCTCCTAGGTACAAAGATGGCTTTTATTGACTGCCTACACTGGCATATAATCCAAATGACTATGAAATGAATGCCTTTTGTGCTTCCATGAAACTTTCTGCAACATCTCATGAGATCAGGATTTCTCAAACTGTGGGTTGGGACCCATTTGGTGGGTTGCAACCCAATGTCCAGTGGGTTTGGGTTTGGGCCATCCACCCACCCGTGTGTCTGGCTGGCTCCGGACAGGATTGAAGGTTGCACTGGGCCTCCGCAGGCCTCCAGAAGCCACCGTGTTTACATCTGGATCATGAAAGTGACTTTTCTATTGCTTCCAGAGGTCTGCAGGGGCATGGTGCCAGAAAAAGGAGTGAGTTGTTGCACTCTCTGCCACAATACAAGTGAATTGCGGTTGTCGGGGGAGGAAGTTTGAGAACTCCTGATGTAGGTCTGCCTCAATAATTAAGAAGACACTTACTTATCCCTCTGCATTATCAGGAATGTTTGTTCCTCAACTAAAAATCCTTATGTTGGCAAACAAAGAAAATGAGTTTCTTGCATCTTTGTGAACTCAGATGTTGATACTGCCCCAACAAACCTGGGGGTGAAAACCACTGTAAGCCTTTCAAAGTGGGGAAAACAGAAAAATTTGGTCAAGCAAAATAAGAATTAATAAAAAATTTTAAGTCAGAATGGAACACCTACTGTGTTTCAGTGTCATCATCCACAGAAATTAAAACGGTTAGATCCGCATGAAAACAGTATAATCTGCCAGAATCAAATATGCAACAAGGGGAAAGTTATTGCAAATAATTGCAATGGATTTCCAAATGGAGCTACTTGTGATCTTCTGCTCACTCTGTAATTGTTCCTTTTCTTTATTATCTGTACTACCTTTCCAGTTCCCCAGTATGAACAAACCTGTCAGTGGCTACTTGTTATTATAGCATATGCTCCCTCCAGGTTCAGGGGTAGTCTGAATATGGGAGCGCAATCCTCACCTTAACCTGGAGGTAGGCCAGCAAAGTTTGCCCAGCACAAGGGACACCGTAAAGTATGTTTGGACCACCCTTGGAGTCGGAGGCCAGCACACAGACGTGCACAATCCTTCCTGAGTCCAAGAGTGGTCCAAATGTGCTTTACGGTGGCCCTTGTGCCGGCCAAATTTTGCTGGCCTAACTGAGCTGGCCTAACTCCACGTTAGGATGTATTAAATATGTTGTCTGTGTTAAATATGTTGTCCATCTTTGCTGATGATGCTTGCTTCTTCATAGGTTTTTCTTGCATCTAAGCATTTCCTGGAAAGAGGTAAAAATGTTGGTCTCTCAGATGTAACTTCTCCCTTTTGCATTGAAAAATATTATTTGTATAGAAAATAAAGAAGTACACTGCTTCCATACAAATATTTTCTGTGACTAAGAAAAGCCTTGTCTTAAGAAAAGTCCTAAAACATTCTCTCTCCTTTATACACAGGCAACAAACAGCATTGGCTTTGGAAAAGAAACAGAGCGCTCTATGGCGATGACTAAAACCATCTTATCAGATATTCCCTCTTCCCATGAGAATTTGATTATGTGGGCTTATGACCAGGGCTACCGTCCAGTTACTTCCTATACCAAAGCACCTGTCGCCAATAGGTTTCATCTGCGTCTTGAAGACCCTGGTAAGAGAAGAGATGGGTTTGTATCAAATACAATCATATTCCTAGTCGTGTTCTAGTTCCGAAGGATCTGGGCTTCATCGGACCTGCGGGACAGTGCCGTAGCTAAGGCATCCGCTACCCGGGAAAGATTTTGTAACCTTGGCGAAATCAAATTTAAGTAAATAAATAAGTAAGTAAGTAAGTAAGTAAGTAAATAAATAAATAAATAAATAAATAAATAAAAAGTGTAGTTGGCCATAATGTTTGATGCAGTACAGATTCCAGCGCGGTTTGTTTCATGGTAGCCAGCATTAAATTGCCTTCCCAATGATATATAACATGATGGTATTATTTATACTCAACAAGGTTTTCACCATTTTGGCCACCACTAGTGTCAAGCTTAGCTTGTTGCCCCCTTCTCAAAGCTTGTGGTCTGATGCAGATGGCACCCCCTGCACCCCCTTAGCTATGCCACTGCTGTGGGATTTTTCTTGAGAAAAGATCTCTGTTCGGTGACACCAGATAGAATGGTATTTTAGAGTGGCAATGAGATGCACGTGTCTTGTGTGTTCCCTGAGGCATCTGGTGGGCCGCTGCGAAATGCAGGAAGCTGGACTAGATGGGCCTTTGGCGCGATCCAGTGGGGCTCTTCTTATGTTCTTAATAATCACATGCTGCAAATATCTGTAACTCTGGGATGCTGTAAACATCTGTAACTTCTGTGTCTAGAAATGAACATCGCATGTTTGTTGTTAGAGTCAGGTGCTCCAGTGAAAATAATAGGCCTATCTTGGATCTGCATGATATCATGGTGTGTGGTGATGATCACTGCACACCAGGATATCGTGCAGATCCAAGATAGGGAAAGCAGCAAGATAAAAACATACTGGGGAAATCTGTTCTTTCACAAAGGAAAAGATACGTAATAGACTGATCTACCTTTCAACTGAGGGAGGGTGCTCAATAATCTGTATTCCCTCCCACGTACCTCCCACAATAGGGAGCTGTACAAAATATTGTTGATTCACGATATTCCTTATTGCATATTACAAATAGGGGGTGGTTTTGTTGTTGTTGAAAACCACTTTTTGGGCGTAACCAGTGATGTCATCCGAGCGCGCCAACTACCGGAACGCTCGGATGATTGACAGCCCTCCGCCCCTAGGGCGGAGGGCTGCCACGCCTCCCCCAAGCCTCACTGCGCCGGAATCGCTCCATTTTAGAGCGATTCCGGACGCAAGGGAGGGCAGGCGGGCTCAGCAGCAGCTCGCCCGTCCTCCGAAGCAGCGGTGCGGCCCGGGAGCTCCGCGGAACTAGCGGAACGGAGTACCGGGCCGTTCCGCCTGAATGACGCCTCTGGGCGTAACCACCACCTTTTGGCAGTAAAAATATCTGAATCAAAACACAAAACACCACATTTTGGTGTTTAAGATATTTCCCAGAAATTAAAATAGACGACTTTTCCAGCTCAAAATAATATGGTGGCTTCATCAGTTGACACTGTATCACTGGTTCCATCTACCTATATCATCTACCTAGTACACTTTTAAAGCATTTAAAATTAATAAAAATGAGAACTCATATTGAGAATGTAGAACAAAACACATAACACTGCCATTTGCTATTTCAATCAAGAAATTTTGGAAAAAATACCACACAAAAAAACACAAATATTGTAATTTGTACAGTATTATAAATATTAATACCTTATTACATACTACAAATATTGTTGATTCACGATATTTCTTCCTTATTAAGGAAGATATAATGATGGAACAACTAGCCCATGACTAATTTCTCCTATTTTTTTTCTAGAAGAAATGAATGATGAGGAAGATCATTTTCTTCCGCCGGAGCTGGAGGAACTACTGCGTGGTGCCAACCCACATAATGTCCAAATCCCACCCTTGAGTGACGGCCTTGGTTTTACCTTTCCCTTTAATAGAGAGCATGGCAATCGGGAAGCAGACACGGTAGACACAATCCTGGCCAATCATGGCTTTGAGCAGCTTCTTCCAAAAGTCAAAGAACCAGAAGAAGTGCAGGGCAGTGTTGAAGTTGCCATGTCGGTAAAATGTGATGACACATCGATGACTGTGGCTGTAGCAAAAGACTCACTAGAGGTTGGTGTTGACCCCTTCATTCCGTGGTATAGTAAAGCAGGGTAGAATAACCTGAACATTGACACACAGTTTGAGAAACACTGCTCTAAAATTGTGGGTGACATTGTTGCAGTATGTTTCACAATAAAATTAAAAACTGCATTTTTTTTATATTTAACATGATGCATTGCTTTTCTTAATTGGAGCAACTGAAAGTGCCAAGCGGCTCAAGCCAGGAATCCTAGCAGCAGAATTCAAGCACCTTATGCTGTGCCCACTGAAGTCTCCGGCCAATGGAGGGAATGACTGGCTTGCTTCTGCTGCCCAGTTGCTGCAGATGGTCAGAGGCTGGCATTCCAACAACCAGCTCAGTTTGAGGAGTCAGATCAAACACGAAGCCAATAGGTCCCTTTGACCTCCTTCCTCATCTGAGCAACTTGCCATTCAGGCCCTGACTGAGGCCTGGTCTGGTTATGGAGCAGAATGAGGGAATGAAGAGGGCAGCCACCTGGGATCATAAAATGGAATGTACCATTCAGACTACATGGGGGGGGGGTGTTGCATTTTTTTTAAAATACACTGCCACCTAAAAAGCTCCCTGCAAGTCGAAACCAAAATCAGAAGAGTGTGGGAGGGGCTCAAACTGCTCTGCTGTGCAAGTTTGTTTACTTGTAGGTTGTCTTACATGTGAGAATCCCCAACAACTGCCTCCCCCACCTATCACCTGAAGTGGTATAGTCTCCTCTGCTACTTCAGGGTCCTATCTCCTCATTCTCCTGCATGAATTGACCAGAACTGAGCTTCCCCCCTCTGCCCACCTCCCTGTCTTCACATCAGTTCACCTGCCAACTTCTCTTCAGACTGCAAGTTCTGATAGCAACAGGAATCATGTGGCAATAGTTTGAAAGTGAATTTCACAAGATACGCAGTTTTTTTTAAAAAAAATACATACAGCTAAATAATGATCATCGTTGCTGTAGATATGTAATTTGTGTTGCATTCTCTTTGTTTAGGCTAGCGGTTACATTGGGACACAACTCTCTCTGCTGGATCCTTCATGCCGGGCTAAGGCAAACCGGACCCATTTCATTCTGGAGTCATCCCTGCAAGACTGTGGAACTCAGCGGCTAGCCTACCCCTTGGATAGTGTTGTGTATCTGAATTCTGTGAGACTCTTACTGATTTATTGAATAATTCCTGTTTCCCTTTTCCTTCTGAATAAACAGTGCTCTCGAGGCACTTAGAGCAGGGGTCGTCAACAGATAGGTCAGTACCCAAAAGTGGATTGTGACTTGACCTCAAGTGGGTCACAGCAGTGCTGCCTCTATCGGCTTTGCAGTGGGGGCTTTGGTCAAGCTCCGCCCCCAATCTTCAGTGGCCCATGTTCACTCCCAATAATAGCGATGTTGGACAAGAACAGAACAACTTGCAGACTGACTCTGGAACCTCACCTGTCCTTAAGCAGGGAATTTTCTGTGTTACAGCATCCCAGAGCCCTTCATATCATTTTTCTGTGCACCGCCTGTCCCCAAAAGCCAGTGACAGGAGGCAGAAACAAGGAAATGCACCGTACCATAATGTTGCATCATGCAGTAAAATGCAGTGCGCATTATGTGGAAGAAAGGGCAAAGAGATGCAACAGTGTCTGTTTCCACTCTTAGATCTGAGTTGTATCTCAGAATTCTTTCATTCACTTGGCCCTTGAAGCCATTACATTTTTTTTTTCCCTTAGGTCAAATTGGTATTTGAGAAGTTGAAGGTGTGTTGTTTTTTTTTAAAGCAGGGCTGGCTCAACTGAAGTGGCTGCTTCAGGCAGCATAATGCTACTGCAGGTACCCAAATCTGTCTGCCTAATTGCCTTCGCTGTTCCTTTTTCGCCTTCCACTCCCTGGTCTGTGAAATGAAAAGGGAGACCGGGGGTGAGAGGAGGAAAATGTGGAGGTCAAGAATGCTAAGTTAGAACGTTAGAGAGTGGGAGGAGCTGGCACATCGTAGGGTGGGGGGACAGCATTTGGCCGGCTGCCTCAGGCATCAGGAGGTCTTAGGCCAGTGCTGGTTAAACAGGAATAGAAGTTGAGGAAATAATAGCTGCAATTATAAGCCTATTTAAGGGTCTAGGCTTGGCAAGTCTATTCACCTGGAACATCAATTTAGCAGCTCCCATATATGTTTCCATGGTAAAGAAACAGTCAATGTGATGCGGACTTTTGCTAAGTTTTGAATGCTAGGTTTGTTAAGCACAATTTAAAGTACAGCTAATAAACTTGAATCCAAGTGCAGAATCTGACTTTCCCCATAGGTATGCAGGCACGCAACTGATGGTACTTCATTTTTAAGATTTCTATTGGCAACACAACCTCAGCATTTTCACTGTTATCATGAGCGGTTCTTGGTCAGCTTCAGATCAACATGCAGGGACATCTCATGGATTCTGAAGTTTCAGCACATAGTGGCAATTTTGGCAAATACGGAAAATCTTGTTGGCCAACTCAAATAAAGCTGAGGCAACCTGATCAGACATAACCTGGTCCAAATTTTTTTAAATGCAAAAATCCTATATTGGCCAGACCTTCTGGCTGTTGATCTAGAGATGTACCCAACCAAAATCCATGCATCAACAGGCTGTGGAAAAATACACATCTGGATCTCAACTCAGCAGCTGGCTCACCATCTTCAATATTGCATTAACTCTAAGCTTCCCGGTACTTATCTTTTGCTCAAGTTCCAAAGAATGGATTTTTCTGAGCGCTGAACTTGAAAGTGTTTCAGCATGGCCAAGCTGGTACACAATTATGTGGTAAATACTTGAAAACATTAGCTGTCCTGTCTTGGATAGCAGCCATCCGACATCTGAGCAAATAGGGATGAAATGGAGCTAAGGAAAAGCTAAATCCGAAAGGCAGAAGAGCTGAATATGTGAAGAATGTTTCTGTTTGATAAGGAGGCAGGAGATGTTTAATGCAGGAGATGTTTAATCTCCAGCCCAGAAGTTGACAGGGGGGGGCGCTAAAAGGACTGTCATGGAGGGAACTGAGTGGACAAAGCAGATTGCAAATATCCATGTCATCAAAGAGAAAACCCAAAGAAGCAAGAAGTTTCTGCCTAATATTTTGAGCCAGCTACTGAAAACTAAGACGTATGCAAGTCCATTGAGCCGTGGCTTTTTAATGATGTTGGTTATATAGCTTTACCAGGAATTGATTTGGGCTGCTGGTATGCTCATTTATATACCAGTGCCCAGTCTGCTTTTTCAGACCGTGCAACAGTTTTATTTGGAAACAAGCTGAAGGCATTTCCTTCACGCATGCTAAACTTGCCTCGAGAGAGCCAGTGCAGGGTCATGGATTCAGGCTGCAGCTCTATACGCAGTTTTTCTGGGAGTAAGCCCTATGGACCACAGTGGGACTTACTTTTGAGTAGACATGCCTAGGATTTCGCTGACGGACTGGACAGGCAGGATGCAAGCGAGTTAAATGGCAGTCAGTGTAAGGATGCTCTTTTGACATGATTTTGGGTCCCAGAGGTCTTCCTGTCCAGTAGGAAAACTGAATCAGGAGTGGGTTTATTCAGAATCAGGATCTGAATGGGGTTGCATTCCTCTCTTGGAGTACCATTGAGACCTGGCCTTGCTCCTGGATTCTCAGTGACAGCTGCAGCCGAGGTGATTTTGCCTAGCTTTGGTTGGTGTGACATTGCATTCAGACTACTGTAAGGATCTCTACATAGGGCTGTCTTTGAAGACCGTTCAAAAGCTTCATCTGGTACAGAATGCTGCAGCCAGGGTAGTCTCCCAGTCTCTGCAATGCTGAGCATATCCCAGTAGTGCTCTACAATTTGCACTGTCTACCAGTTTGCCAAGATGGTAATTATTACCAGTAAAGCCCTACATGGCTTGGAATCTGGATCTATGAAAACCTATCTTCTCCTGCACGAGCCTACTCATGCATTGCGTTCATCATGCGAGACCCTACTCTGCATCCTACCACCTGTGGCAGTTGCAGGGCCTTTTCAGTAGGAACACCCAGGATAAGGAATTCCCTCCCTCCACATGAGGCCCAATTAATCATAGAATCGGAAGGGACCTCCAAGGTCATCTAGTCCAACCCCCTGCCTGTAGCAGGAAATCCTCCTAGAGCACCTCTAGCAGGTGCCTGTCAAGCCTCTGCTTGAATGTCACCAGTGAGGGAGAATCTACCACCTCCCTTCAGTGCCATTGCTACCAGATTTGAGCAGATTAATTAACACCTTTCTGTTTAATTTTGCTCATAATTTTGCTGGTTTGTTCTGTAGTTTTGTGTTTTGCCTTGCTTTGGTGGCTGCTTTGTTTTTAGTTGATGAGAAGTTGACATCGTGGTGTTATTTGTTTTAAAAGAGTCTTGCCGTTTTTATTTTGTGAGTTACCTTTATTACCCTTAAATGGAATGGAAAGGCAAATAGTTTAAATAAACAAATGAGATACTCACCAGCCACTTATCCTGCTCTTATTGCTGCCTTTTTTTTTTTTTTCCTGAAAAGTGATCTGAAAGTAGGGCCAAAATTGAAAAGTAAGTTACTGCTTTTTGCTTCCTTTGTTAAAGATTGTTATTCAGCTGTCATCGTCGATTGAAGCCAGTGGTTGGGAGGTCAATTATGAAGACATGGAATCTGGGGATAATGGATTCCCTGGTGACACTGATGAGATCGACACCCTTTTATCCAGCCGACCTGAAATTGTTGTGGTACGTAACAACTCATCTGGCTGCATATGAAAATGAACTCACTGTGCAATTTAGGTGTTGTGTATTAAGCACATAAGAAGAATCCCACTGAATCAGGAAGAATCCCATCTAATCCAGCTTCCTGTATCTCACAGTGGCCCACCATATGCCTCAGGGAGCTCACAAGACAACAAGATACTTGCATCTCGTTTCACTCCCCTGCATCTGGTGTTCTAAGATAGCCTACTTCTAAAATAAGGAGGCTGCACCACCCATCATGGCCTGTTCCTCCAGAAATCTGTCCAATCTCCTTTTAAAGTTACCTAGGCCGGATGCCATCACCACCTGCTGTAGCAAGGCGTTCCACAGATTAATCACTTGTCTTTTCCCCTTTTCTAGTTCAATTGTACATTCCGTCAACCAAAAGCTTCGAAACCTCCCCTTTACTGGCCCCCTGAAACCCGTGTTGGCAACGTGACCTTCAGCATGGAACTGTACGGAACGGAGCTCTTCCATACCCCAACGCAGGGGATCTTCTCCATTGCAGAGAATAGTCAGATTTTCGTTGAGGTAATGAACTGTGGCTGATGCTGGGATCAGGTGAAGTGTTGGGCAGGAATACAGAAGCTCAGCGAGGTCTGTTCTTGTCTGTGCCTAAACTGGCACTGCCCTATTGCCCTCAGGCAGACAGATGTGGTTTCTGAAATTGTGAAATCGTAATTCTGAAGAGGGAAATTGTGGAGATTATGAGAAAGAGAACACTTTGTGGCAAAGACCAAGGAATCGTCGCAGCCCTGGCAAGTTCCAACGAATGCTGGGAGAATTCATTTTATTTAATAGACGTCCTATGTACCTGCAAAAGAGAGAGCCGTCAGTGAGAATCTTATTGTCTCCATTTCTCTCTTCTCTCCCAAATACTGAGAAAAGTCTGGATTGAGATACAAATAATCAGTGCAGTGTCTTAAATACTGTATTTCCGTACTTCCCAAACTGGTGGATCACAACCCACCAACCTGGGAAGCCCTGTCCTCTGTCCTCTTAAAGGGCAGAGGGGAAGGCAGCAACGCAGTCCCCAGGATTGTGCCACTGCCAGGGGCAGAAAGGGGGTGTTTTACACTTATCTAAGGTAGTGCCATTCTTCAAAGGCAGGAGCAAGGAGCCTCTGCGGAGCTCCCCAAGCCTCCAAAAAGGTAAAAATCGCTATTGGAATCCACTCCTGGTTTTTTATCGCAAAAATGGAAGTGGGTTCCAATAGCTATTTTTCCCTTTTCAGGGCTTGGGTGCCCTAGAAAGGTGTCTGTGTTGCTCCCTGCACCCCCAGGAGGCCAAAGCTGTCTCAGGTAAGTGTAAAACACCCCCTTCCACCCCCCGCGGTGGTGCAATCCACTGCAGCAATCTTAGCTCCTCCCCAGCAGGTACTTATATTACATGGTTCCCAATGTAGAAGTTTGGGAATCAGTGCTGCATATATTTTATAGCGTGCATACATTGAGATTTTGTACTCTTTGTAGATTTGAGATTTTGTACTCTCAAAATACATTGAGATTTTGTCTTGCTCACAGGGTAGCATATGTACATATCCCCTTATCCTGGTAGCAGGGTAGCATGCTATACTTATCAGGATAGCATATGTACACATTCCCTTATCCTGAGGTGATCTTCAGCAGCCTCCTAACCTGCATAGGATACGGTGGAGGCCTTGCAGCCTGGCTGCACTGGCACAAGTTAGGATTGTGCTATAAAACATGTATATCCCTGTTTTGTGTCTTTGGTGCCACAAGATTTTGTTGTTTTTGCATGTACAGGTTGATTATCTCTTATACAAACTGCTTGGGATGGGAAAGTGTCCAGATTTCAGATATTTTGGATTTCAGAATAATTTCACAAATATAATGAGAAATGCCTCCTCTTGCTCTTTCCACTGTTACCCATTTGTGTTTCTGCTGGCTTCCTCGACATTTTTCAACAATGTCTGTATAGGCACATACCATAGATCAGATAGAACTTACAGCCTGTATATGGGAATGAACACAAGTCCTTCTTTCTATAGGAAGTTTTTTTAAATGTCTTGGACAAAGATGTCTGGATTTTGGAATACTCTGGGGGCGCAATCCTAACCTGGAGTTAGGCTGGCGTAGTTAGGCCACCAAAGTTTGGCTGGCACCAGGACCACTGTAAAGCACATTTGGACCACTCTTTGAGTCAGGGAGGATGGCGCACATCTGTCTCCAAGAATGGTCCAAACATACTTTATGGTGTCCCTTGTGCCAGCCAAACTTTGTTGTCCTAACTGTGCCGGCCTAACGCAAGGTTAGGATTGCGCTCTGGGACTTACTCCTACATAAGAATAATAGGATATTATTTTCCTAGATAATAAAGGTAGTATAGATAGCGTCCTGGGTTTTGAATGTCCAGATAAGGGACCATGTACCTGTAGAAACATTTTTATGGGTTGTGCCCTTTAAGATACGTTGTAAGACTGTTGCATCACTTCAGGAAGATCTGGGTGTTTTTAAGTAAGTTTTTTCTCCAAAACGACTATAATTTATCTTAGCCTTCTGAGATGAATCCCACTGGCTGCAGATCTCCATTTGGCCTTGCTGTTAGTTCTTTGGACAGATGTCCTAAGTTTTTCATCACCTGTCCTGGCAAAAACCTGGTTTTTGCCTTTCAGTGGAAATTTTATATCTGTGCCTGACATCTGTTCCCCATCTTCCAGTGACAGAAATTCTATCGTTTTTGTTTTTTAAATGCTAAACTCCTTGGTCAATAAATTATCCATGACATAATCTTCAGGCGCTTTTTGTTTCTTTCTTCTGTGTAAATACTTCTAGTATAATGATTTTCTTAATGGGTAGATCTCCACATACCCATGGATTTCTGCTTTGATTGTCCATGGGATTATGGTAAAGGTTTCCCCACGACCGAATGGTCTAGTTGTGACTGACTGTAGGGGGCGGTGCTCATCTCCGTTTCAAAGCCTGACAAGCTTCCGTGGTCATGTGGCCGGCATGACTATACGCTGTAGCGCACAGAACGCCGTTACATTCCCACCAAAGTGGTCCCTATTTATATACTTGCATTTAGGTGCCTTTGAACTGCTAGGTTGGTAGGAGCTGGGACAAGCAACGGGAGCTCACTCCATCGCGCAGTCTTGAACTCCCAACCTTCTGGTCGGATAGCCCAGCAGCAGTGGTTTAACCCGCTGCGCCACCACGTCCCTATGGATTATGGTACCCTATGCCAATATCTAGATCAGTGGTTCCTAATCTGGGGTTTGCAACCCCTTTGGGAGTTGTGGAACCCACTTACTACTGGAAATGTGTTTGAGCACCATTTTTAAAAGTTGCATTTTTGCAATATTTTCAGGGAACCTCCGAACAGAAATGTGTTTTTGAAAAATTTCAAGATGATTCCACATACCTGAAAAAAACTGTTGCATTTGATAACCTATGGTTGTCTGCATGCATGTTTTTACAGGCACTATCCTGTGTGCTGTCTATGTTTTCCAGATGGGTGTGAGAAGTAAATGTTCAAAAACATCTGGTTTACCTTTCTGCGATTACCAAAACAATAATGCTGAGTATCTTCAACTTGTAGCATAATCCTATGCATGTCTGCTTAGAAGTATGTTTGGTTATGGTCAGTAGCGCTAACATCCAGGAAAGTGTGTATTGGATTGCAGCCTAAGAAAAGCTTTCAGGATTTCTGAGAAAAAGCTGAATGTGACCAATGTTTTTGTTTTAAACCCTATTTTCTTTCTGATGCAGGTTTCTCTGACCAAGGCTGACCGATCCCTGGGCTTTGAAATTCAAACTTGCTCTATCTCACCCCATTCACACCATGATGATAAGATGTTAGAATACACCATTATAGAAAACATTTGTCCCAAAGATGAATCCGTAAAATTCTACAACATCCCAAAGAATAATTTTCTTCTACGGCATGAACAAACAGAAAAAAAAAGATTTAGCTTCATGTTCAAATCCATCTTCAACACCTCCCTTCTCTTCCTTCACTGTGATGTGACCTTGTGTACAAGGAAAGAAAAGGATACTCAAGGATTGGCCAAGGTCAGTATTTATTGAACTTACTTAATTTGCGCGCGAGGGGAAGGGCAGAGGGTAATCTCCCAATCTTATCAACTGAGCCATCAAGTTGTTGCTTAGGAATCAGGTCCACCAGCATTTTCTGCATTCTTTTTATTGCTTATCTCATATTGGCATGACATAGTCATTTTATGGGAACATTCAACATAGAGGAAAACTCTTTCATTTTCTGAGGAAGGAAGCTATGCATTTTTTTAAAGTAGTGGATAAGATGATTTCTGTTATTTATTGTTATGTATTGTTATAGATAACCATCTCAATTATGGATATGATAATAAAATATCTCACACAAATGAACGTTCTTTGACATCAGTCTTAGAGCTGATCAAGACCATGACCATCCTCTCTAACTCCCATTACCATCCTCTCTAACTCTACCCCTGACTACAACTCATCACATGTAATGAGTTGGAGCCAATGGCGGACAAAGTGGGGGCCCTGGAGGCCTTTGGGCAGCAGGCTGCAGGGGGATGTCCTGGAGCAGTGGTGTCTGGTGAGCAATGCACCCTCCCTCAATGACACTCCAGTTGTTTTCTGGGCTGTCCACAGGTGGGACACTGCAAAGTTGGTGTCACCCACCCGCCCTCATGTCCATTTGGCCCAGCAATGGAGCCATTCCAGACGTGAGGGAGGATGTCAGGCATAGGTGTGGGGCTGACATGGTGGTGCAGGGGGATGCTGTTTCTGCATCACCTTGTCACCCAGCCCCAGATGCCAGGAGGCTCCAGGACGCCGCTGGTTGGAGCCATAGTTATGTGGCTTTACGCTGCCATTAATCCACGGCAATACGCTTATCCAGAGGAGACAGGAAAAGCTTTTGGTGGACTTGCTGATGGGACACAGTGAACAAGATGGCCAAGGAAGGAAGGTTTTCCACAACAGTACTGATCCCTTTGGCAAGTCCAACATCTAGACCAAATCATATAGACTTAAGATTTGCCATACTAACAGCTGTGCCAGCACAGTGTCACACAAGAGTAGGTGACCAACCTACGAGCTGGCCATGCCTGAAGCAGGATGCCAAAAGCCATTTCTCTTAACCAGAGGTACTCAGCACCCACCCATGCCAAATGTTGCCCTCCCCTAACCCAGCAGCATTCCAGGGCACAAACATCCGTGTCTGCCTTCCTTGCATTCTGCTGCCTCCACTGCTTGTCGTTTTCGCATGCTTCCTGTTTTAAAAAGGGAAAGGGGAGTTGAGCAGATGAAAAAACGTAGAGGAGAAGAGAGCATTGAGCTAGAGTGTCCTTCCCCTCTCCTTCGTTCCTTTTAAATCCAGAGCAGGCAGAAGGAGGGTGAACAGAGGGGGTGGATTGTGGAGGTGGCAGGTAGAAGCAACAACCTCATCCCTCTCTTCCCCCCCCCACTAATCCACAAACTGCAGCATGACCCTTATGGAGGGGCCAGCCCTGCCGGAGTACATTGCCCGAGCATTACAGTGAAAAGAATCTGTGCAACCTTGAAGCTGCCTGGACGTTTCAAGTAATCTTGGTACCAAAACAAAGTTTACATCCTGAAATGCAGCTGGAGATGCCTCCTTGGAACATGCTTAGAATGCCTTGGGGCTTTGATAATGTTGTTTTCTGCTCAGTAAACATCATGGGGTGCTGCTGATAATGAGGCAGCTGGATGTCGGCTCTGGTACGGGTCCCTGACCTCCCAGTCTGCCTTTGGTCTCCATCCCTGCAGTGCATCCCTCCTGATGAAGCCTGCGCCTCGCTCAACGTTGATATGATCCTAGCCATGATGCAGAACAGGAAAAGCTTCACCAAGCCTCTTGCTGTGATAACTCCGAAAGGAAAATCAGAAGGTATCGAAAACGTTTTTTCTAAATAAAAAGGAATACATTTCATTAGACAGGAAACTTGTGGGGCAGTGCAATCCAAATCCCCACCCCCAAGTTGGCACAAGTCCCTTGTGCTGGCTCCTGAGTGTCATGAACATGCCATAAAGCACATTTGCGGCTACTCGGAAGGAAGCTAAGGCAGTGCGCAGATGTCAGCACAGGCTGGCACAGGGGGCTGGAGAGAGGATTGGGGTTGGGGGGAGGGCAGGGACAGGCGGTCTGGGAGGTGGATCAGACCAGGGAGGGGTGTGGGACCAACCTGGGTGACCTAGGCTGAATCCTAACCCCAGCCCAACCAGAGTTGCACAAGACACTTAGGTTTCACCCTGCAAAATCGCGGGCACAGATCAAAGTAGCACCATAGCTTGGCAGGGGAATAAAATCACCTTACCCTGAGTTGTGCCCCAGCCTGCTCCTCACCTGCGTTGGCTACAGCACAGGCCAACCAGTCTGCCTATCCAGCACAGGTCAGGATTGTGCCGTGAATTGTACAAGTGCCTTCAGTTACATACAGTATATTATTGTCCCTGGGCCATATGGCACCATCATCCTTGAGTGCTAGTATTCATTTGCTCTTTTATCTCCCTGCCATGTTTATGAAAATATAGTTTGGCTAGGCACCAAGAAAGGAAGGCTCTTCTGATGTTATATCACAATATGGGATTCATAAACATTAAACAACACTATGCAAATGCTTCCAGCAGTTCATTATTGTTTAGGCACCAAAAGCTGTATAATTTCATTTTTTGTGGCTGTAAATATTTATTTAAGTCTTGTAATTACAGTAGAACTCCCAAAGTATTGCAGATATTAAAACATGGTGTGTGTTTAAGTTGTAAAGACAGCAGCCACAATGAAAATTGCTGCACTAGCCATGAAGCTTGCAAAGCGATGCACTGGCAGAGGTGGCATACTGAAGGTGGAGAGCCCAGTTACCATACAGACTACCCTTTCAGCAACTCGACTTCTGTTGAGGTGTTACTGCTGGCTGTCCTTCAGAAACCACAGTTTGTAAACTGGCAAAAGTTGAGAAGTAATGGCAAACCATGGTTTGACTTTATAAATTATGGTTTGGCACTATGTCTGAATACAGCCGTTATGTACAAAGAATATTGCCTGAAATCAAAGATCATGGTATCGTTAAATCTAACATGGCACAAGACATGGATTAACAGAATAGTCCTTTTCTTAATGAAATACATGACTCTCGTTTCTTAATCATTGTTTAAGACTACACTTATGCAAGTATGTAACTTAAGAGCACGTCTTATGGAAAATTGGGGACTCCTGAGGCAGCATCAGTGATGTCATGCAGGGGGAACATGGGGGAACTCAGTTCCACTAGTTAAAATTAGGGCTGACTCCGCCTACTTCACTCTCCCTCCTCCCCCCCTCCCAATTCCTCTGCAAAGAGCTTTTCTTCTTGGTTGGCCAGCACTCAGAGGGTTAAAGGGAGCAACTCCGGATTCCTAGGGGGGCAAACGCAGTGATGTCATTCAGGGGGAACGGACCAGAACGGGCATTCCGGATCCTAATGGGCTCCGTGGCTGGTTCCGGTTTCCCGACAAGTGCCAATCAAAAGTGAGTTCCTAAATCATTTGAATGACACCACTGGTCAGCATGAATAGGATTCATGGCTATAGAAGCCAAATATGGCTTCTGTTGTCTGACCCTATTTTTAACGGGTCTTTTCTTACCAACGGCATTATTTGATGCCTTTATTGACTGACTGTTTCTAAAGCATGACTTTGAAATCCAGTGTAACACCAATGTAAATATTCAGTGTCATAAACTCGTTTGACCTCTAGCATTTTAATCCATGCAGTAGTTAGAAAGGGGGAGATGAATAGTAACTGTAGAAGCACAAGTCCCAAGTGAAACAAGCTGATGCTATTGAGTCATATTTTCAAAATCAGTGCGGATTATGTGTGTATATATTTCTGTCTTTGAGAGAAAGAGATCAGCTCACAGTACGGTTGTATGTGCAGACTATTCTTTTCCTGAGCCCCTCTGACAACAACAGCAGGAACGCACATTTTAATTTATTCTGAAAAACCTCTGAATGAACACTGGCCTTGCCTGCTCTTGTTTGGTGTTCACATGGCACTTTAATTAGAGGGTTTCAGTGGCTTCCTTGGGAGATCAAAACCTGTAGCTTGCATGCAAAGGCTGTTTGAAATTCTGGAATGCTTTCCAGGGAGAGTCAAAAGCTGAAGATCAGAAATCCTTTAACCTCAGTCCCGCAGAGCGTGTTTTTTTGGCATTTAAGCATTTTATGGTGTACCGTAGAGCATTGCTCGGGGGACTGGAGGAG
This sequence comes from Lerista edwardsae, assembly GCA_029204185.1. Lineage (NCBI taxonomy): Eukaryota > Metazoa > Chordata > Lepidosauria > Squamata > Scincidae > Lerista > Lerista edwardsae. The sequence continues at coordinate 2,517,340 of JAJKFI010000105.1, read as the reverse complement.
CAACTGTTTCTGTTTAACTGCATGAGGCTGCAGAGAGTGTTACAGCTTTTTTTTTTCCTTAGCACAAATGAATCCACTGTGGATAATGCACAAATATTTGATCTCCAACTGCAGTACAATTAAAACTGCTAACTTACTTGGAGTTTTCCTGGTCCTATTCTGTGAACTTCCACTGGTGTCAGTGACTAGAACAATCTTCTGTTGCATTAATAAAAATTGATCACTTGAAGTTCTGACTCTCCAAGGAACCTGGTGCCTGAAAATGTTAAGTTGAGCCATATCGAGTGAGTGAGTGAGTGAGTGAGTGAGTGAGTGAGTGAGTGAGTGAGTG
>JAJKFI010000105.1:2441338-2507808 GCA_029204185.1 Lerista edwardsae | reverse complement strand
ACACACACACACACACACACACACACACACACACACACACACACACAGCCTCTCTTTACAGCCGCTTTCCCACAATCTGGAGGGCAACTCGCTCCTGAAACATACATTTGTGACCACTAGGCTCCTGCCATATGACTCTTAATCATGGAGGTTGAGTCACTGCACTTGGAGGATGCTGCAAAGACTGTTTGTTTCAGAGAGTACAGCCAACATTTTTCTTGGAGGAGGAGGGTGCGGAAGATGAAACTCCAGCCGAGAGCTGTGCCACTGAGACAAGGGGGCATAACCCCACAGTTGAAAGGAAAAAATGCATCTGTGGAAAGTTGTCCAGAAAGAAAAGAGGGGGAGAGGGGAGGGAAATGAGGCTGTATATTTTTGGCATCCAAACTGTGACAGCTGTGCGTGCCGTTTTCCCTAAAGGCGAAAGGGTATTCATCTGTGCAAAGCGAGAGCAAAACGTATACATATCATCTCCGATGTGCCACAGCCACAGCCCAGCTCTGTGTAATAGTGTGGTTTATAAAATGGGTGACAGCGTAGCTGTAATAGGACCCAGCAGCGGGGGAATATGGGCCAGTTCCTACATCTTGCAGATCTGCTTTCTGGCAGAGAGCTGGAGGGGCCCTCGAAGGGGAATGGAAGCAGAGGCAGTTTCTGCATCAGCGTGGAAAGAGGGAGGCCTTCCCTCCCGGTAAACATTACCAGTTGTAGCAAGGGGAATTGGTTCATCCCTGTCTCATAGAAATGGCTTTGGGAATGCCAGAGAAAGAGATTAATGCACATGCAACAGGATATAGTGAACATATGAAGAAAGAGCGTCAGATAAGTCCCGATACACACTTGCAACCACTTCTTGATAACACTGTCCACTAAAAGGCACAGCAGCGTATTTTGCTGCTAAAGCATCAGGCCAGATTCTGATCTCTGTTGCAGAAAATGTCTCCGTTTTTGTGTTCTTATACAACTATAACAATAATCCAAACTACAATTAAAACATATACTGGCTTATATGCCTTCACCAAGACAATTCTGAATTAGAATGCCCATGCATCAGTCCAGGTCACTGTTCTCCCTACAATCTAAATAGTCTACCTTTTAGTCTTTCTGCCAATGACCTGCAGGAGACACCAGGCCCATCAAATCCCTCCAGCAGGACCACTTTTTGCCCTTTTCTCTCCCTTTTAATTGCTTCCACCTCTGCATCTTCTACTCCTTCCAGGAAGCCTTTGGGGACAGAATGTATTTACTAGTCCACAGCTTTTCCTTTTGGTCTGTATAGAAAGAGAGACCTTGCGTTATACTGAGGCGCAGAGGCGTTGGCCTGGAATTGGGGGGTTCTGGGTTTGAATGCTTGCATTCCTACAAAATTTGGGGGCAGTTGGATGTGCTCAGAGGGTGGTTACAAGGATAAAGTGGAATTTTCCTCATCTCCTTACCACAAAAGGAGGACACAAATGTGATCTATATAAATACGTTAAAAAGAATGTTTCTTCTCAATAAGCCCTGGGTTAATATCTTCCATCCAACACAACGGCCTGCTAAAGATCTCCTGCGAAAGTTACGTTGCTTCAGTTTGTTGGCAGATAGCTGCGTGTGACGTTCTTTGTCCTCAAACAGAGGCATCCCTTAACTGCAAGGCTCAGTTCCAATTGAGCGCACCCTGTGTTGTGCTCAGGCAGCATTTTGACATCTATAAAGCTGAAGATACTCTTTGTGATGCCCGCTTTCTGTTTTTGGAAGCGGCCAGAAGATTACAGGGATAGTGAGAGGTTTGTTCTTGTAACCTACAATTCTGTCTGTTTCCTCCGCCTCTCCTCCAGGAGCCCCGGCAGGAAGACAGCAGGTGCCCACATCCCCGCCGGCCTCTGAAAACAGCAGTGCAGCCCACAGCATCGGCAGCACACAAAGCACCCCCTGTTCCAGCAACAGCACGGCCTAACCCCCAGGGTGGGGATGCAAGTCCAAGAAGCCACATCAGGAGAGCAGAGGTTCCAAAGGAGCTGTTTGTTGTCATTTGCCTGGAACAGACTGGTTTGGATGTGTTGGTGAAAAGCGGAGGGATTTTCTTGCTTCTCGGGATCAGCGTGGTCCTGGAACCTCATGCAGCATGCTAGGCTAACACCCGACAAAGCTACTATTTATGTACAGCCGTGGGTTGTGTACAAGAGTCCACAGGCTCTCAATGTGAAACACAAGCCAGTTGATTTTTTTTTCTCTTTCCATAAATGCTGCTTTGTCTCTACAGAATCACAGGGTTAGGTTCTGCAAATGTTCAGGTGACACTAGGAGTGTCTGTAAAGGGATTTCAGCTTCAGAAAGGGGGAGATTTTTTTTCACCCCCACTTGGGGACAAGGGATTCCATCTCATCAAAACAGGAAAGTTTTACGCAGAGTGCTTTGCTTTAAAATCATGGATCTCCCCAGCTACATGTTAGCATGTCACAGTTGCTGTTTCTTTCTTGTTTGCATTCTCGTTGAGCTTAGCGCAGCATTTTGCTTGCAGTCATGTGTTCTGCAGGTTTGGTGGGATTTTATTCCCGTGGTGTAGACATTGGTAGCCAGCAGAGATGAAAGCAAAGTCCCGATGCATAATGATGGGTATCAAAAACATTGATTAGATATTTCAGATGACTCCCGTGAACACCAAAGATTCCTTCATGCAAGCTTGTTTGTATGCATAATGCAACATCTGAGCGTAGTTCCCAATTTTATTCTTACACGGGAGCTACCAATCTGATGGTTCTCCAGAAATGTGCGGATGAGGTACTGCAAAGCCAGCCTGCCTCGTGGTTCCTGCTTTCACGACTGGTAGCACTAGTGAACACACACAACCGCATTTCTGTTCACTACAATGCTAAGCATAGCATTTTGTGTGCAAAACTGGCCACAATTGTACAGTGGATGAGGAAGTCCGGGTGTGCCAAATACACATATTCATAATTGTGTGTCCTTTTTAGCATGATATGCATGTGATTAGCACATGTGGATTTAAGGTGGAGTGTGTGTTATAGGTCAGTCTTGAATTGTTGGCATATCTGAATGTACTCCAATAAATGCAGAAAGGACCAAAAATCAGGAACAATGAAAAAAAATGGCTGTTGAAAGAGGCTTGGAATTTCACCATAGAATTTGAGTGCAGTCCCTCGGGGCAGATTTATGTATGTTCTTTCTAGCTACTGCATCCATTCAGAATCTTTAGGTAACCTTGAGGTGGGATATAAGCATTTTAATAAATAACAGCCAGCATCACCCTGTAGAGTACCAGAGTTTCTAGGTTTTACCGATATGTCCACATTTTGGGACTGACCCCATAACACATCAGCATTACTATTTTTTAAAAAAATATAGGAAATGAATTTAATACTCCAACTGAATCACCCATTGGACCTACTCTCCCATTATCAACAACTAGCTTTTTGCTATCCAAAAAATACTTAGCTTGGGCCTGCATTCTTCCAACATTTCTACAATTTTATAGTGATGCTTTTTTCTTTTTAGTGTTCAAAGGGGAAAACTATGGAGCTAATTGTACTATATGACTCACCATGTATAGATAAGAAGCAGAAGGATTCCTTAAAGCCCCTCTATGCTTTGTAACCAACTGCGCATTAGTCATCTCTGCCTTGCAATTGGATAGATCCCAAAGTAGCAGTTGGAATGCTGAAAGGGCAAAGTGGTACTAATTTTCCCTGTATTCTGAAGTACCCCTGCCTTCCTGTACTCTTAAAAGACATCCCAAATTGAAAACAGAAGATCACAAGTGGAAACCGTAGAAATATTATGTTGTCACTTTGTGGACTGAAACATGTCCTCTGATTCCTCCTTGTTGAAAACAAAAATAAGCACTGATCTCCTTTTGCAGACTATCAAAAGCTCAGTTCTTATTACCTTCATTGGAGATTTATTTTTTAAGTCTTCCTATACTATGGCAGAATAAAGTTTATTCTGCTAGAACACCCAGGGGCAATCCTAGGGGGGGGTGTCAGTGCCCAGGGGCACACCTCCAGGAAGGTGCCCCCAGTAGGGGTCACCTCCCTGTGACCCCCCCCCAAGAAGTGGCAGGTGGCCCTTTGAAGTACACCTGGCTACTCTGACAAGCGGCTTTGTGGAGTGGCCAGGCACACTCTGAAGGGCTGGCCATCCCTTCTTGGAGGGGTGGGGCAGCCCTTTGGAGCTGCGCTGGGTTGCTCCAGGAAGTAGCTTCCGCTGCAGAAGCCTCTTTCCAGAGCAACCTGGTGCCCCAACTCAGTGGTGGGGGCAGGCATTGTCACCACCCTCCCCCAGCCCAGCACCCGGGGATTTGCCCTCCACCAGGTCTGCCACTGGAACATCCTACTATTTCAGTTTACAGTAAAACGCAAACTCCGTCTCTGTACCGAATCGAGCTGTGTGGCATCCACTCGGTCTGAGTGCTGAGCTTCTGATCAGTGGATATTCAGAGTTCAGAATGAGTCTGACATATACAGTATATGTGGTCTGAGCAAGAGGACAGAGATGTTTAAACATGATTTGCGTTTAGCTCTATAAAGACACTAAATTGACATTCCGCCCAATCCCTAAACTGATTAGGATGGGTTTACTGTGTAAAGGGGTGAGGAGAGGATGATCCTCTGGTTTTTGTCGAGAAGAAAGCCTGAGGAGAAGCATTTACAACAGGCTTTGCACTCACTCCCAGGCCTCCTCCATAGCCAGCTGAAAAACTAGCATAAAAACTAGCAAAAATAAAAAGCTAGCATAGAGCAAAACAATCCCATCAAACTGCATTGTTCTTGCATCTTAAGAGCAACTTGATTATAAGTCAGTAAGGTTTTCCTATCATAAATCTTATCAGCCAAATGCTCCATATCAAACCAATAGTTAAAGGCACCAGTGGCGTAGCTAAGGAGGGCCAAGGGGGCGTTTCCTGGCCACCACATCATGAGGGGGTGCCAAACTGCACCCCCGACGGTGGATCCTGAGGTTTCCTGAAGTACCTCCAATGCTGGATCCCGAGACCTTCTCAGGTGCAGGGAGGCCCCGTGCAACCTCTCCGGGCCCCAGAAGGCCTGCTGGTGGTCTTAGAAAGGCACTTCTATTTTGTGATGAAAAGCAGAAGTGTCTTTCTAAGGCCTTCAGGAGGCCTTCTGAGGCCCTGGGGAGGCTGCTTGGGCTTTCTCCAGGCCTCAGAATGCCTCTTTGGAGGCCTTAGAAAGGCACTTCCAGATTTGCTGAAAACCAGAAATGCCTTTCTGAGGGCTGCAGGAGAATGTCTGAGGTGGGGATGTTACAAATGTATAAGCCCCGGGTGCCAGGTTACCTAGCTGAAAGGTCTACAAGGTCCCGTTCAAAAGCCAGCAGTCCTCTATGCCAGGGTCTCAGTTGTCCTTCATGCTCATCACCCTTTTAGCTCAATTTCTAGCAATGTATTTCTGGCCAAGGAAACAAAATCTTGGAAGATGTGCAGCATCCAACAGATCAGAGGTTCTTAGCAGATTCGGAATGTATTACATTTTATTTGGGATTATTTGCATGAGCAAATCACTGCCATTCCGAAATGTTTGCAGGACCAAATCATTGGCACCTGGAGAACCAATATGCTACCTGTGTATTTAACGATAATGCGCTTTGCCTAACCTTCAGCTGAATGTATTATGTAATCATATTCCGTGTATGAAAACTTCGAAATGTCTTCAAAGAAGACTACAGTCTGTCGATCGTAGCTATATTTTACTACATTAAATGTGGACATAAAGATATATATAAATATATATATAAATACATATATATTTAAATATAAGTGGCTTTATATAAGATATTTAATGTCAGTTACTGTGAATTCTACAGTTTTGTACATTCTTTTCTTTGTTTTAACCCTTTGCCCTCAAATTTTTTTAAAAAAAGTAGAGAGATCTCATAGGAAGTATTATAGGTTAAGATTTTTTGTGTAAAATAATTAAATGTATATTTTTGAGAGAGAAAGAGAGATGTTGCATTATCAATATTTCTATCAATAATTTACTCTTAAAAAATTAGATTTATATTTACAGACTCACAGAACCAAAAAACAAATAGTTACAAATAGACAACTGACATTTTCTAGGCTTGTATGCAAGATTAAAATGTAATTAATAGAGGGCACAATCCTAACCTGGAGTTAGGCCGGCACCTTATACCAGCCTAGGAGTGTTGCAAACATACTATAAAGAGCATTTGAATCACTATCGAAGTCAGGGAGGATGGTGCATATTTGTGTACTCTGAGAGTGGTGCAAACGCACTTTTTGGCACATTTGTGACACTCCTAGTCTCCAGGTTAGGACTACAGCCAAAGTGATCTTTATGCACTTAAGAATACTTCAAAATGCTCACTTTATTATATACCGAGTTATAATACTTTATAAACAGGCTGAGCTAATGCAATTTTTTTTATCCTTTAATAAGCAGTAGAGCAAATGATAGAGGCCAATAAGACCCTAAATTTTTTTTGATCCCATAGGTTCTTGTTTGACTTAGGACATTGTGCTCACATGCCCTGATCCAGAGACGCGGACACAGAGCCTGTAAACGTTTGGTTGCCCCATTGATTTGACGGAGAAGCTAAAGTCATTCATGCATTCCATGTGTGGATGGGATCCCATCACTAAAATCATTGGGATGGTCTTCTAAACAAGAGAATTCCAGGTGTCCATCTAAGCTTATGTGCCCTTAGTTGGATCAGGGCCATAGACTATAAACAAGCCACTGAGTCCACGATACTGCCATTCACTTTGCTGGAGATGAAAACATTTTGAGGATTACAGTATTCGAGGACTGAGTAACTCCTTTAAAACCAGATGTGTAGAAAGAAAGAGAAAATTTTCTAGCTTTGCCTCAAGGGTGAACAGTACCATTTTCCACGGCCAAGGAAGACCATGTATTTCTGCTTCAGATATAAGCTACAGTTTGATGTATATGATTTACTGCAAGTTTCTTTCATGTTATTTGATGTTATGTACTATATCATTTGATATGTATAGCAGTGGGAACTTAGTCTTGTCTCTCTAACAAACTGTAAAGCCATGCAAGAGGCTGACCCAGATGTTGGGCAGTGCTTTGTTCGTCCAAATGCGAATTTCTTCTGCTCTTATCTAGCATATCAGAAGAACATAAGTCCAAGTCCATCATGTTGACCAGATCATTGTTAAATACAATCTTATGGGTATTGTTAAATAATTCGAAAAGGTTGGTGAAGCAGGACTTTTCTTTGATTCATCCTCCACATTTCATGCTTACCTGTTTTCTTTACGAGTTCTAGCTTTAATAATGTTTTCTGCCAATTTCCTTGGCACAAATGTTAGATTCCTCCCCCACCAATTAAAAAAATTTTTTTTAAAAAATATTTATTACATTAGCAACCTTTTAATCATTTGGTAAACAGGCTGATCTTAATAAGTTGTGAATTTATCCCAAAATACTGGATTAGCCATTTCCCATTTCTGTTCTTTAAGGACCGGTTGGTGACTGTCACTCAGCCATCGTGGTCTGCTAATTTATAATTTGTCAGTCAGGTCTAAAAACTTCAGAGCTCAATCCTAACCTGGAGTTAGGCCGGCATAGTTAGGCCAGCAAAGTTTGGCCGGACAAGGAGCAGCTTCAAGAATGTTTGGACCACTCTCCAAGTCAGAGGCCAGCACACAGATGTGCACCCTCCTCTCTGACTCAGAGTGTGGTCCAGATGTGCATTATGGTGGCTCTTGTGCCGGCTAAACTTTGCTGGCCTAACTCCTGGTTAGGACTGCGCTCTCAGTCTCTCACTGCAGTCTCTAATTCTGAAAACTACAAAATTCAGTCTTTGTAATTGCCATTTGGTATAGCTGTTCAGATGCCCTTCAACAAAACAGTGATAATGTTGTGGGTCTCTCCTCAATGAGCTACTTCAGTGAAGACTGATACAAAGAATGCATTTCACTTCCCTCCCTATCCTCTTTCTGTACTTAGATCAGATGTTTGCTATCTAACACTGCAATCCTATGCATACGTACTTGTGGGTAAGTCTCATTGGACACAGTGGCCTTTTGAGTTGACATGCATAGGATTGTTCAGTTACGGTCCCTGGTTTCTGTCTCTCAGTGTATTTAGAGAACTGCTGGTTGGTTGGTTGATGATGCAAACAGCAATTCCTTCTTTACTGCCCTATCAACTTACTTGTACATAATGCTGGCCAACAGGAGGGTATTTCCCTTCACATCAGCAGAACCGCTAACATGGAAAAAGGAGGATTAAGGGTTCAGAAGAAATGATTTTCTATGTAAAACTTTTTTTTTCCTGAAAAATATTGACTCCAAAGTGCTCTGTTTGTTATGTTTTGAGTGTTATCTACGCGCTAGCTTTTTGCCTTTTTTCAAAATATTGTGGCTTTGGGCAGCTGTCCTTTTACTGTCACGAGAAGGAAGTGTTGTGTAGGGCTGATGCGGAATTCTGCATCTCTTTCCAAAAGATGATTGTACACTTGGGGGGGGGGGCTCCTTAATTGTTTTTTGGTGTGGGTGGGTGTGTCTATGTGTGTCCTGGTCTTTTCTATGATGTGTATCTACCTCATGCTTCAAAAGAAGACCCTACTGCTGATTGTAACTGCAAACCAGCTAGCGCTGCGTCTGTTGCACATCGTCCACTCAGGTCAGCTGGGCATGTGTGGAACTTCTTACCACGGCATGGTCCTCTTGAATGAATGGGCGATGGGCAACAGTGGAAGAGCCTGGTTTGCAACCTGTGTGAGTACGGTGCCTTCTGCGAGGCAAATGTTGTTCTTTATTTTGTTTGTCAAACTTGGGGGTGTTCAGGAAGCAACTGAATCACTGTCTGGAGTCTGCCATTTCCAAAACACAATACTTTAACCTTTGTTTAATGAGCCTAATTTCTTTACATCCTTTAAAAAAAAAAAAACTAGTGGGAGAAATGTACCCACTTAATCCCTGTGGCCAGTTTGAGCACCCCACTTGTGTCTGTGTCTGTATTTGTGTATCCCCTTCCAAAACAAAAGTTATGTAACTGATGAGTTGTACAGTTTTGATAAGCCCGTGTCATTTTCCCTTGAATCCTCTGTGCTCAATAAAGGTATATCCGTTATTAATAAAATACTGTGCTTATTTTTTTTAACTACAAAAGCTGTTTCACTCTTAAATACTGCAGAGTTTTGTTCAAATGTAAAAGGAGTTTTGGGCATAAAAATTTGGAATGGCAGGGCTCACTCATTCCCCCTGGGTGGTATCTGAAGTGGGACGTGGCGCATCTTCCCCACTGTGAAATACATCAGGTTTTTTCACATTTGCATCCCTCTCCAGATAGAGAAAGCTGTATCTCTTTTTGCTCTGTCAGTGGTTCCCAACCTGGGGGTCGGGACCCCCAAGGGGGTTCATAAACTGGTTTTCAGGGGATTGCAAAGAGCTTGGGGTAGCCATCTTAAAAAGCTGGGCACCACCATCTTCGAAGCTTCATTTTGGCTAGAGAAGAGGCTTCCCCATTAAAGTGCCACATCCTCAATGCTTGTGGCTATGAAGGAAATTGGCCTTGCTGTGGGCTTGTCTTGGTGTGTGCATATGCGTGTGATGAAGTTTCTCCTGGGTCTCTTTCCGAGCGGGCATGTCACACCTTCCAAGTGCATGCCTAGGTGAGTCTCAGCACATGGAAAAGAGGAACATAAAACTCTGAAGGCTATCTAAAATTTGGCTTTTACCACCTTGATCAGCAATTGTATAAAGAAGCCCCAATGCATTTTGTGCAATGTTGTTCTCAGTGCTGAATCAATCACTGAATTCAGACCTCAAACGCCACTTAGATACAAAGCATTCAGAACATTCTAAAAAGGATGTGGAGTTCTTTTGACTTTCAAAAAGTGTGATTTATTAAAAACAATGACTTCACTTCCTGCTTCATGACATCACTTCTGGCCCTAGGTCTTAGGAGGGGTTCTGACAGGTTGTTGTACCTAAAAATGGAGTCCTGGTGCAAAAGGTTTTGAGGGTTTTTTGCTCTATGTGATTAGGCAAATCATATAATTGAACCGTACCTTTGTATTGCTAAAGACTATGCCAGTTTCCCTTTGTGTTCCCTACAAGTTCCTTAACTTAATACCATTGTGTTGCTTTTTCCATTGCTGCTCATACAATCAAACATCCTGAACTAAAAAAAAGTAACTTGGACATAAGAATCCAAACCTGTACACTTTTGAAAATCCCAGGTTGAGATCCTTCCCCGACTTCCAAGTTTCCACATCCTAACCCCTCTCTTTGACTCACAATGAAAGGAAGCCAAGAAAACCAAAGGATATGTTTTAATAATTGCATGTATTCAAGTCCTATTCCTAAATGGTAAAGTCAAAAACATTAAGGTGCTTCTTACTGTAATGTTTTACGGGTGAATATTAGGCTGTAATATATTTCTGCTCATAACTGCAGATGTTGCCATATCTTGCTTAGACTGCTGGTTGATGAACTAATTTTAGGAAAATGACTAAATCTGAGGTACTAGACAGCTCAAACTGAAGTCTTGCAGTACCTTGGAACCTGCCACTTAACAAGTGGTATCCTTGCACATCTTGCAGAACCACTGAACCAAGTTGTGCTACCAACCTATGTGCATTTGGAGCAAGGAAACCTGAGGCAAGATTACAGATAAAGTGGGCAATCACATCCATTGGGAATATGGCAATTAAGGGAGGACAAGTCTACTGATGCTGATATATGTATCTAGAAACAGTGCCCTTTGGAGATGAAGGGGAAGGAACAATCCTCTGAGGATGTGCTGCCGCCACCTCCTGCTTATCTGCCCAGCTGCTGTTTTGAAGGAATAGCTGGGTGGAGTAGAGGTGGGATTGTGGTTCACAAGTGAGGAACAGAAATTAGGGACCTGCTTTGGACACGGCTTCAGCTTGGGCCAAGCCTGCACAACAAGTACAGTGGATCCCAAACTGTGGGTCGGGACCCACCAGTGGGTCACAAGCTAATTTTAGGTGGATCGCGAAGCACCTAGGGCAACCATATTGAAAATTTGGGAAGATGGGATGCTGGAAAGGGGGAGGGCTGTGTGGTTCTTTGGCTTGTGTCAAGGTTGTAGATAGGCTTTTTTCTTTCTGATTCACTTTGCTATTGGAAAATGGCTGAGAAATAACCCAACTTATTGCTGCATTATCAGGAAAGCAGCAGGCTCTGGTGTTACAATAATGGCACTTCTTGCCATGACATCACTTCTAGTAGGTCCCAGACAGAGTGTCATCTAAAAAGTGGGTCCTGGTGCTAAAAAGTTTGAGAACTACTGGTGTAGTAGATATATCCGTAACACCGAAGGACAAAGAACATTTCTTTCCTTATTAGAACTGTGTTTTTTGGCTGCAAGTCTTAATGAAGATAAAGCATTCAATTTGTCCTTGAAAATTGATCTTGAAGACAGATATTCTGAGGGATGCACAGTTTACAAAAAAGATCTATGTCCTACTTAACATGTTTTTTTAGAAAGCGAGAGAAATAATTTTCATCCAGCCAGTTACAACATGTTGTGAGCACCATTTGTTTTAAATGTTATCAATTGAAACCTTAGGATATTGCTAAGGGAACATTATCCTTTTAAACGTGTTGGTTCCTGCCAGACACTTGTGAATGAAGCAAGCATTTTGCATTTTTAAAAAGAGGCTATTAGTAAGTGTCAGTTAGAAGAAGAATACAGAACAGACCTTTTTCTACTCTAAACAAAGCTGAAATATAGCACAGCAGGGCCTCAACCAAGGCAGCATACCAGGCCAAAGTTCTGATAAAGCTCTCTAATAAGTCATTTTGTAATTGTAAAGCAAAAATTTATGAGGACTGAAGTCAGCTTGCTGCCTTTGTTTTTGTTCTTTATTCCCAGTGCCTTAGCAGGAGAGCAGACCTTATGAACTTATGTGCATTTACAGGGATTGGATTGCACACACACATACAAAAATCAAATGACATCACCCACCTACCCCCAAAAAGGTCAGAGCTTAAATTACTCTTTCATGGATTTTCTCATTTACTGGAAGCCATCAGGGAAATCTCTGCAGCCTGCATGGAAGTGTTTCTGCTGAAGCAAGATTTTGGCCAGTGATACTTCAAGGCATGGCTTGCGTGTCTCCTATGCCTCTTGTTGTGTACACTGGAGTGCTTTTCCTATCACCTTTGAACTTCAGGGGATGGAATTACATTATGGAGGATTGAAACTGATCTGTCCTGCACAGCCCAGTCCTAGTGTGGGCTAGCGCTGGCACGAAGACTGCTGTGTGGGTGCTAGCCATTGCAAATGCGCTGTAAAGCCTGTTTGCAATGACTTATGAATAGGCAGCACTGATGGGAAGGCCTGTGTTGTCCCAGCAGAGCTGTATTCAGCTCAATGGCTTCCAGAGCAGGTAAATGCGGTTACAGGAAGAGAAGGGCCAGAGGATGTAGGAGTGGAGGCAGGGGAGAGTGTTTCAGGGTGGGGAGCGGTTGGTGCAGACACAGAAGGGAGTGAGGATGCCCGGTCTCAAGCCTTTTGCCCAACACGGGAAAACTCAGACTTGCCCCGGCATTGGACTGTCCGGGGCTTGACAAATGTCCCCTACCTTGAGGATACCTCTGGCCTGCCCAGTTTCATTGCTGGCTACAACGTGAGCCACGCAGCCCAGCTGTGCCAGTGCCGAATAGGATTGGGCTGCCCATCTTTCAGGGCATAAATATTAGGCTTGTTTGCCACTAAATCGCCACAGAAAAAGGTGAAGTCAAGGGCAAGCCCACTGTGACGCCACCTGAAATGTTCACGTGAAGCCACACCCTTGGAGGTGCGGCTAATGGATGAACCTCCACGCACCTGTCCGCCGCCTGCCACTGCCTTGGGTGCTCCAGTCCCAACTTGCTGGGAGCAAGGAGGAAGAGGATCGCAGCAGCCTCCTGGAGGAAGACGTAGAGAAAAAAGGGGTGGCGGCGGCGGCTCCAAATCACGTTTCCCCACCGACTTGATGTTCATAAAGTACCTATTAGGCAGAGAACTTCAGGATTGCCCTAGGAACAGGGGCAGATCTAAGGGAGGGCAAAGCTCTTAAGTTTTGCAAGAAGCCTTACCTTGAAGTGGAAATCACTGCTTTCCTGCACCGTTTTAGCCAATCCTCACAGGGAAAAGCAATATCTTGGCGTTGCTTTCTGGCTACAGCAGCAAGGGAGAGGAAGGATTTACATGACAGGGTAAGGCTCCTTGCAAAACCTTGCAAAAATGCAACCTCCCTGCTCCTCCCCTCTCTTGTTTGCAAAGATGTGGGGCTCCCAGCACCCCAGTGCTTGTTCATTTCAAACAAGAAGCTCGGACCATGGAGGCGGCATGGTGTGTGCTTTGTAAGGAAAGGGGACAGGGGGATGCATGGAAGGGATAAAGTCGATAGAGGGATGTTCTTTTCCCTCTCTCAAAACACCAGAACCAGGGGGCATCCACTAAAGCTGAGGGTTGGGAGAGTTAAAACAGATAAAAGGAAGTACTTTTTTACCCACCGGGTAGTTAATCTGTGGAACTCCTTGCCACAGGAGGTGGTGATGGCATCTGGTCTTGATGCCTTTAAGAGGGGATTGGACAGATTTCTGGAGGAAAGGTCCATCGTGGGCTATAGGCAATGATGGATTGTGCAACCTCTTACAAAGGTGGTGGGCTACTGGTACCGGGTGCAAGGGAGTGGCAACAGGATGCAAGCATCTTGTTGTCTCATGCCTCCCTGGGGCGCTCTTCTTATGTTCTTATGTTCTTATGTTAAGCGCACCCGTCTTCCCTCCATAGGAAGGGTGTGCGTGAGCAGGTGTGGAGTGGGTGGCAGATTCAGGCACAAGGAAGTATGTGCTGGGTGGAGTATTTTTTAATCCATCTCTTTAATGGCTTATTTTGCCTTCTAAGCTGATGATGGCATCATTCCAAGAACTAACAAGCCTCTTACTATACTTATTTTTAGCAAAATGGTTGAAACATATATAACAGTGGTTCCCAAACTGTGGGTCGAGACCCATCAATGGGTTGCGAGCTAATTTCAGGTGGGTTGTGAAGCACCTAAGGCAGCCATATTGTAAATATGGGACGATGAGATGCTGGAAAGGGGGAGGGCTGTGTGGTTGTTTTGCTTGTGTCAAGGTTGTAAACAAGCTCTTGTCTTACTGATTCACTCTGCTATGGGAAAACGGCTGAGAAAAAACCCAACTTATTGCTGCACTATTAGCAAAGCAGCAGGCTCTGGCATCACAATGATGGCACTTCTGGTTGTGACATCACTTCCGGACAAATTCATATTCTAAAAAGTGGGTCCTGGGGCTAAAAGGTTTGAGAATGACTGATATATAGGATTCTGTGCTTTTTCAAAGAATGGGGGGGGGGTCTTTTGATTGAGCGGGGAACAGGATGAATAGACTTTTCTGTCCTGTCTTAGCTTTGAGGGAAGCAATGCAAGAAATGACTGACCTTTCCTCATATGGCTCTTTTCTTCCTTCCATCTTTCTGTCCTTCTACAGCATACTGGCACAGTTTTGCCCCAGGAACAAGGGGGATATTATAGCTGATAATGGGGTGGGAAGAGCAGGCTAGGCATCCCACAGAAAGGGCGTTGTCTAACACAATGATGGGCTAACCTTTTGGGCTCACCACATCAAAAATTTGGAAAATGCCTAATTTGACTCTGCTGGCATGTTCCCCCTCCCTGCCCCAAAACAAAGAAGAAACAATTTTTTACATATTCATTAAAAAAAAACCCTATCATGCTCTATCAGCTCTATCATGTGTGGTGCTATGTTTTGTATAAAGGAACATCAAATAATTGCAAAAATGAAAGACAGGTAAAACAAACTCACTTGCTGCTGGGTGTTGGTGAATGCTGGCATGTCACTTGTGTCACAGTTCGCCATCACTGGTCTAACAGACCAGCACTGTGGCCACTGTAGCATCATGTTCAGTTCGCAGAACAGAGCAGACCTCTGGCTGCAAGGACGGCTTCAGGCCAATTTGGCCAAATGAGGCCCTGCTCCTAAAGGGCCCTGTGATAGGCCAGTGGATTGTGTCTGTCTGAAAGATCACTTCAAGACTGCACTGCGCCAAGCCAGCGGGAGAGACTGAGTGCCTGAAAAGTTTGCCAAGCACACATGTCCTGCATGTTCCCAGAGCCAGGGCCAGCCTTAGGGTGATTTGACAAATCTCCTGAAATCAGGCCCTGCGCTTGGAGGAGCCTCACACTTGGGCAGCGAGTAGAGCAGCTGCGGCTGGCACCTCAGTCTGTAGCTGACTCTCCAGGGTGGAATTCTCCATTGCAAGGAGAGCTCAGTGAGTAGAAACATGCTGCTAGATGCAGTAATGGCATCTAAATGATTTAGCAACAGGTACTCACTTTTGATTGGCACTTGTGTCGGGGCCCACCCACCGGAAGTGAGGTCATAGCCGGAACACAGGAACCGCCGCACCTCCTCAGGAGGGAGCCCCAGGCAGCCTACCTGCTCACGCTGCTGCTGCCGTTGGTCTCCCTCTCTCCGCTGCCTGCCTGCCTGCCTGAGAACGTGCAGGCAACTCAAATGTACAGGCAATTCAAACGTTGCAGGGGGCGGAGCGGAGCGCCGACAGAGTCGACGAGTGGGTTAGGTGGGTGAATGGGTGGGGCCAGCCCTAATCCTAGGAATGGGTACTCACATACCCCCGCGTACCTGCTACATGACATGTCTGGCTAGATGGCTCTCTCACACACACACCCTGCATCTGATTGGCTTAAAATCACCTCCCTTGAAGCAGTTGGCAGCAGGGCCATATTAAAACATGGCTGGGCCTCTAGGCTTTCAGGTATTTTGGGCTCCCTCCGAAACTCTTCAGGAAAAGGAGGGCATGCTCCTAGCCCTTGCGACGTCACCATCACCAAATTCCAGATGCTGTGCTTTACGTGGGGGATCATCAGCCCTGGGCTTGCCATTTACGCCTCTTCTGCTGAGTCATGCTGGGGACACACCCTGCCTTCTATGACTTGATTCAACAGACGTGCAGGTAGAAGGACCCATAAGGAGAGTGGCTCTGCCCACGGTGGTGGAGTGGAGTGAGCTGGCAAGCATCTCTTTGCCGCTTCACTTAGAACCTAATCTGCCACCCGATGTGAACAGGTTCATTCGTATCTTGGATGGATTGCTCTGGACCCTTGTGTTGGGCAAGTAATTTGTCTTGCCAACAGGCTGACAAACTTCATTTGCTCTTGGGACTTTAAGTTAACTGAGAACTGATAGGCTGAAAGCAGGAAGTGAAGCTCAGACACTATCACTGACCGGCTTATCATTTTACCTGCTGTTCAAGTTGGTTCAGAAGTGGGCATTGGTCCATCCAGGTCAGCATTCTCCAGGGTTTCTGGAAGGGAGAGCTTTCCCTGAAGATGTTAGAGATTGTACCTGGGAGCTTCTGCATGCAAAGCATCTGCCCATGGCCCAAAGGAACCACGGTCTAGAACAGTGGTTCCAAAACTGTGGGTCTCAAGCCATTTTCAGGTGGGTTGCAAAGCATCTAAGGCAGCATATTGAAAATATGGGATGGGATGCTGGAACGGGTGGGGGCTGTGTGGTTGTTTTGCTTGTGGCCAGTTTGGAAATAGACTTTTTTCCTCTCTGATTCATTACATGTTGCTATTGAAAAATGACTGAGAAATAATCTAACATATAGCTGCATTCTCAGGAAAGCAGCAGGTTCTGGCTTCACAATGACGGCACTTCCAGCCATGACATCACTTCCGGTGGGTCCCTGACAGATTGTCATTCTAAAAAGTGGGTCCCGGTGCTGAAATGTTTGAGAACCACAGGTCCAGATGGATAGTTCTATTCTTAAATATGTTATAATTGAAACTACAGTACTGCAAAGCTGCTTCAGTGGGTAGTCCTGATGTGCTCATCATCTGATTCCCAAGCTTTATGAGTTGTGCATGAGGGAGAGAATGCAAAGTTCATCACTAATCCGTTTGCTTTCAGCATTGCATCCCTTGAAGTCACTTCTTAGAGAACAGCTTGTTCTCTGCACTGCCTGATCCGCAATTAGGAACATTCACATTCCGAACCAGAAAATCGACCTGACTTTCCAATGACATACCTGTGCATATACAGAGAGAACATTTCACCAGTGTTAATCTGTTATACAAACCTCTCGGTGAAGCCCATTTTATGTGTTTTGAAAGTTATGGTAAGGAAATCTTTAAATAATATTGAGGAAGTCGGTTCAAATGCCTGGAAATGTGAGAATTCAGGTCAGTTCAGTGTCATAGCTATTTTAAAAAACATGTTTTGGTAAGAGAACTGGCGGCATTACATTTCAGACAAACGCTAGGCTAAGAATGCAAGGTTCTGTATGATTACAAGGCTCTGCAATAATAGGTTATTATTACCTATTCAATAATGATTACTTCCAGGAAAATGTGTATCAGTTAGCTTCAACTCTACCCACGTTTACTCGTAAACAGTGGTGTCATCCAAATGATTTAGGAACAGGTACTCACTTTTGATTGGCACTTGTTGGGGTCCGCCCACCGGAAGTGATGTCATAAGCCGGAAGTGAGGCCATGATTGTTGCCATGGATGTGATCATGTTTGTAATAACTTCAGCTTGTGGTTAGTGTTGATTTAACTTCTATTGCTTTGCTTTCTAGAGATGTGTATATACATATTTTGCTTCAACTGTTCTCTGGTTAAATAGCAGGGGCCAGCTTCGAGTGGGCGGGGCCAGCTCAACTTCTAGGAACCGGTACTCGCATAGTGGTGTGTAGTGGGTGCATGACATCACTGCTCGTAAATATTTAGTTATGTATTACATATCATCTCTATCCAAGAAACTCAGGGTGGTGTCACAGACTTCCCAGTTTTTTGATCCTCACAACAATCCTGTGAGGCTAGGAGAGAGCAAATGGACCAAGATCACCCATTCAGTTCTATGGAGAGAGAGGAATCGCCGCAGTTATGGTCCAGCATTAACCATTATAGTATGCTCAATGCAAGCATGAATAAACACACACAAGTTCAAGGTGTTCAGCTTGTACTACATGGAATCTAAAGATTTTACTAAAATGTAAATCCCACTGAGTTCCATGGGTTTACTCTGATCTGCAGGTTTGCATGCTGTTAGAAATTATTGAGTTATTCCAGAGAGAATGAGAGTGCAATCCTAACCTGAAGTTAGGCCAGCCAAGTTTGGCCAGCACCAGGGCCACTATAAAGTGCATGTAGACCACTTTCTGAGTCTGAAAGTGACTAAATTTTTTCTTTAAAC
Organism: Lerista edwardsae; assembly: GCA_029204185.1. Lineage (NCBI taxonomy): Eukaryota > Metazoa > Chordata > Lepidosauria > Squamata > Scincidae > Lerista > Lerista edwardsae. The sequence goes on along the minus strand of JAJKFI010000105.1, from coordinate 2,489,569 downwards.
TTTGCTCAGAGACTTGAGATTTGAAAGAATCAAGACTCAGGACTTGACTTGAAAGTTCGGGCAAGGAATTGAGACTTGACTTGAGGAAGTCTTAAGTCAAGTCTTGACCTTCACTTCACTTAAGACTTGGGGGACCTAAGAAGAGCCCCACTGGGTCAGGCCAAGGGCCCATCTAGTCCAGCTTCCTGTATGTCACAGTGGCCCACCAGGTGCCTCAGGGAGCCCAGTAGACAACTAGATACGTGCATCTTGTTGCCATTCCCCTGCATCTGGCACTCTGAGGTAGCCTACCTCTAAAATCTATAGATGGAAATATATACATCTACTTGTGGTTGTACATACACAAAGTTCTGGGTCAGGATTCATAGCTAAGATTGCCCATATACCAAATTTGTAATTATTTCTCGTCTTATAAAAAGATTTGTGCCAATACATTCACCATTTGGCAATTGTTCTGTACACCTCCTGTTAATTGAGGGGGATTAGAGTTTAGGAATTGTGTAGTATCAGAACTTTATTTTCAGGGGGGAAAACACTCAAAATGGATATTAATTGGCAAAACTCCATTGGGATTGATGGAGGAGATGTCATTTATACTTGCAGAGTTGCTGGCTTGAGCGTAGAAATTCTCATCTAGCTCCAAATACCAGAAACATTAATCTGGCAAAGAGCCCTCTTGGATAAAGGCCAGTCAGTGTTTCAGTATTGTTCCCCAGACAGATTTCCCCATCTCGCCATAAATGTACATTTCTTTGATAAATAGGAATATTCCCCTGTCTCTTGGATAATACTTTTTCCCCCCGATTTTTGGCACTTTAGTCCAATATTCTTCTCCCTCTTGTATTATACACCTGGTTTTTAACCACGTAGCACCAAAACCTGTCTAGAATTATTCTAGATATTTTACTCGTTCTCATTATTCTCATCAAATGTTCCAGTTTTCTAGTTTTAAGGGCCTTTATTCAGCATGTTCAGTTTCAACGTTTGTATTTCTATCATAAAGGATTATTCTTTAGATTAGCCGGTTCAATTACTTTTTTGTAAAAATAGTAGGATGTGCTAGATGCCTGGACATGGGTTGGTTTGATCGCATGAAGCACTGTAGGTTTTATCCACTCAAGGGAGTGGATAAGCACAGGCCAAGTGCTCTGGGCCACATTGAAGCAGACCTTTGAGAAATGTGTTAATTAGCCATTTAGCTATCAATTACACAACAAAGGCTACATGTCCTCTCTTTGGTTAGAAAATCTCCAGTAGTTAACAGACTTTTCTGTAACAATGTCAGCTAACAACAGACAGCTGAGGCCTTTGCTGTCCTTTTCTGTCACACATGTACCCATTCAGAAAAGGGGGGGGTGCTTTTTCACAATTTGCATATTGATGTTCTGAGATCTTTTAGCCCCTTCTTGTCAGTCAGAAAGAACACCGCAAGCATACATAGTAGGAACCTTCTCTCTCCCACCTCTGAATTTGCCAAACCTTCAATGATGCTTGTCTACATGACAAGACCTTTTTAAAGTAACCCAAATCCATTTTGGGAAACCACAAACCTTAGTGAAACCTACTTGTACATTTTCTTCTCCTGTTACCTAGCCAGCCAAAACTACTGTCTCCTCTTCCACTCTCTTTTATCACAAACATCTAACTCAGTGGTTCCCAACCTGGGGGCCCACGCCCTCCCCCCAGGGAAACCGGAACCATTGTATACCCCTTTAAGGGGAGTGGCTGAAGCAGTGACAGCAGCAACAGCTTCACAGGGATTGTGCTGCCGCTGCTGATACAAAGAGCTCTGTTAAGGTACGGGGGGGGGGGATAGGGTGGCCATCCTGGCAGGGCAGCAATCCCCTCTGTGGGCCACCCCATAGCCCTAAACAGTTACCTACAGCAATCTGACCCATGTCTGGGCTTGTGCAAACCTTGAAGTGAGTGTGATCGTCGCAGAGAGCTATTTGGGGCAGCAGCATGGCCTGCAGAGGGGATTGCCACCCCCTGCCTCCTCTGAATAGCTGTGCTATCCCCCCCCCAGGTACCTTAACAGAGCTCTTTGTGGCAGCAGTGGTGTGATCCTTGTGAGGCTGTCCCTGCTGTCCCTGCCCTCCTCCACAAGGACTTACAGGGCTCCCTACCTTCAAGTAAAAGTTGGGAACCACTCAGTGGTGTCATTCAAATGATTTAGGAACAGGAACTCACTTTTGATTGGCACTTGTCGGGAACCCGGAACCAGCCACGGAGCCCATTAGGATCCGGAACGCCCGTTCTGGTCCGTTCCCCCTGAATGACATCACTGGAACCATTGGTCTAACTGTTCGGCTGCAATCCTATGTACACTGTCCTGAGAGTAAGCCCCATTGACGATAACGGGATTTACTTCTGAGTAGATTTGCATAGGATTGAACTCTTAGGGCCGAACCCCTATCCAACTTTCTGGGGCCAACGAAGAAGCAATACAGCCCTGAGGTAAAGGAACAAATGTTCCTTGAGGAGTCTCCAAAATTGTCCCTCCCCACCATTGCAGGAACAGATCCAAACTTTTCACCCAGAGCAGAAAATGTATAGGTCTGGCCTGTAAGTCTGCTATTGTGAAGGAGTCTATAATAAGGAATATTCTACGGGCACAATCCTAACCAGCTAGACCAGCAAAGTTGCCTGGCGCATGAGCCACCGTAAAGTGTGTTTGGACCACTCTCGGAGTCTGGGAGGATGGCGTATGTAATGTGTGCTGGCCTCTCTGACTCGGAGAGTGGTCCAAAAATACTTTACAGCATCCCTTGTGCCACCCAAACTTTGATGGCCTAACTGCGTCAGCCTAACTCTCAGTTAGGATTGTGCCTTAAAAGTACTGTATCTATTTGGAGAGGGGCAGGGCAATTAAATGACTGCATCAGCAAAAATAACACTATGCTCATTTTAGAAAACTTCCCAAAGATTGCTTAGTGATAATAAAACAACCCCACTCCCACCTTCAAAGTTTCTTTTGACATCTACAGGCTGGTTTTTGACAGTCCCTCTGCTCAGCAAGAGTGACCAAATCCCAGAATTCTGAAATATGTATATATTGCCTTCTAATATAGGAATGGAATTTAGCATCCAGGGTCTGTTTTCCCATCATTTCATCACGGCTTGATGCACATAAATTTTTGGAACTGTAGTGGGAATGCCCAACTCCCTCCACCAAAGAGACCAGCAAGAGACGCACCCCCCGCATTGCTGACCTTTGTTGAGATCTGATTGTCAGTAAAAGCTTCTCTTGCAAACTTCCTTTCTTTCATTTCTGACAGCTACCGATAATTCTTAGCAACCTATTTTTGTTCTTTCCTGTTTCCTTTCCGCCATGTGCCCCGAGCACTGCAGAACCGGCACATTGACCTTTGAGAGAAATGACTCCCAGGCTGTTATTTAGAGGACACTCAGTAAAGCAAACCCAAGTTATGAAAAATGAAACTTCTCCCCTACAGACTGCAAACTTCTCAACCAGCCAGTTTGTATATACAGGCATGCCCTAATATCTGCTGGGGTTCTGGAACCCCAGATACCTGGAACCATGGATACTGGGGACGCCTTTTTAAAGAAGGGGAACATCAGTGGTTTTGCTGCAACAAGGTAAAAAAGGTGATTTGTTGAATGTTTCCCTATCTTTTTAATAGGCGTCCTAGTGTCCATGGAATCTGTGGATAACTGAAACCGTGGATACTGAATCAGTAGATACCAGGGCACACCTGTACTATAATGTGACCATGCCATCTGCATTGAAGAAACTGGACTCTGTCCATCAAGGAATTTCACTGTGCACTGAAGTGTGTTGCAGTTTCTGTGCTACAGAAGAAAAGTGGCACCTAAAACAGCTGTAAAAGACAAAGATTCCAACAGATGAGGACAAGGTGTGGAATCTGTTACCAAAACATTGTCTCTACGCCGAGTGCATTTCTGAGGGTGCAGATTTGCCAGGATCACCACAGTTAATGGAATCCGAGGCCTTTAAGACGTTCTTTTCGGTGAGTGCCTAGCCTTGTTTTCACTGGTTTTCTTCAATGGGCTCCTGAACAAGGTGAACTGCTGAGAAAAATTCGACATAGAGATCGCATTCATCCTGTCTTTTGGGAGTCCGCAATCTCTATTCTCATGTTCTATATGCCTCATAAAATCACCAGCCAGCATGAAAGGGAGAGTGGATATACATCCAGACTCACCCCTTTGGTTCAGCTGGGACCATCTGCCACTTGGCTCCTCCCCTTGCAGATCTGTCTATTGCTGGATCGGCCTATTGCCTGGGAGTGACGGTTAACTCATCTCTAGGGAGGGGATGTTGTGGATGGTACTGAATCTGGCAGAAATGTGCCTCTCCTGAAAAAAGTCATCCTCAGATCTCACCATACTAGATCAGTCAGCCTCATACCTTCTGTTTTTGGGCAAGGTAAGCAGTGATGTCTCCCTGATTTCATCAGGGGGTACAAAGTTTCTTTTCAGCCGCTTCCAAAGGGAGAGCAGGCAAAACACGGCAGGATGGCAATTTTATATGAATACACTTATGTATTTAGAGTAAGATCCAATTTCTGAGCCTTTGGCTTTTTGACCCTGAACCCAGGTACAAATTACCTTTGGTACTCCCCTCTCATCGGCCCTGGTCTCAGCTGCAGGTTATCTTGGATTAATCTGATTATTTGGACCCCTTTCAGTCTGCCATCAAGCCTGGTTTTCATACTAAAACAGCTGTGATTGCCCTGGTGGATGATCTATTCCAGGAATTAGACAGTATACCCCTGTTAGTCCAGCTGACCCTCTTTGGGATCACCTGGCTGGATTGGGTTGGTGGGGGGCAGCCACTTCTGTTCAGTGACTCCAGGAGGAAGTCACACCCTCCCTAATGACATGTACAGGAGAGTTTACTGCAGTTTGTATCTGTTCATGTCAAACCAGAAAGGGCCTCTTCCGATGTACTCTAGTAGTACAGGAGCTGTGGCATATGGTCTTTTTTGTGATATTTTGGATCAATGACTCTAGCCACTGGGCATCATTGCCTCAAACTAGAATCTTGATTTGCCCATAGTTCCTTTCCAAAGTGTTAAAAAATGCCCTGCAAAGAGAGCTAAGAACAATGGGCCCTGGTGTTCATCATTCAGATCTGAATGGGTTTCAGAACACAAAACTTTGAAATGGAGCCAACAAAACACAGTTGATTTAAACGTAACCTAGACAAAGATGTTTCCTCACCACGAAAAACCCTTGCTGGTGCCTCCTGTTCCTTGGAGTGTTTCAGCATGATATTTAATACTTGCACAGGCTGATTCTCCTATCCAAATTATGTCTCTTTTGACAAACACATTGTACTTCGCATCTGTATTGCAACAGATGCAAAGAGGAAACAGACTAGATAGTAGTGTGAAGCCTTTCTCGAATGCAAGAGATTATGCCCTTATATAGTGAGAGGGCTGATTTCAAAATAACACCATGTGGAAGGGAGGAGTTGTGTCAGTAGAAATATCACTTTCCCCGAAACTTCCTTGGTTTTAGTTGCTTGTGCAAACACTCAAAACCAACCCTTTGATAATAATAAAACTGCCTCATTTAATTCTAATTTATGGTGTTATTTACAGAGGGAAATGCCATTAAACATTTCAGCAAATGTTACCTTTGCAATCAGAGCTTATCGGGGGAAGAGGAAAATTAATGAGTGGAGACAGAAGGGGCACCACAACTGGCTTTCAAATTAAGGAAAAGCTCCAAGCAGGGTTTTTTTTTTAAATGGACCAAGGAACCAGTCTAAGAGCGCAATCCTAACTTAGAGTTAGGCCCAGAGGCGGATCTACAGGGAGGCCAAAGCTCTAAGTGTTGCAAGAAGCCTTACCCTGTCATGTAAATCCCTCCTCTCCCTTGCTGCTGTAGCCAGTAAGCAACGCCAAGATGTTGCTTTTCCCTGTGAGGATTGGCTAAAATGGTGCAGGAGAGGAGTGATTTCCACTGCAAGGTAAGGCTTCTTGCAGAACTTAGAGCTTTGCTCTCCCTTAGATCTGCCTCTGGTTAGGCCAGCAAAGTTTGGCCGGCACAAGAGACACTCTTAGAGTCAGGGAGGATGGCGCACATCTGTGTGCTGGGATCTATGTGCTCTCTGACTCAGAGAGTGGTCCAACCATATTTTACAGAGTCTCTTGTGTAGGGCTGTGCCCTTCGCCCTGGCAAACCAGGCGCCGGTGCACAGCAATCCGTCTCCCCCGGGGCGCGCAGCGCTCTATTTCTTCCCCCGCACGCGCCGCTCTATTTCTTCCCCCGCGCGCGCCGCTCTATTCCTTCCCCCGGCGTGTGCGGCTCTCTATTTGTTCCCCCGGCGCGCAGCTCCCATGTGCGCGCTGCTGCTGCACGACTCCCCTTCCTTCCCACGTGTGCGCTGTTACTGTACGGCTCCCCTTCCCCCCCTGTGTGCGCGCGCAGCTCCTACATCTCCCTGCGCACACACCCCTTTCTCCTCCCCCGTGGGCAGCAGCCCTCCTCTTCCCCTACGCTGGCCAACCAAAAGGAGGCATTGCCCGGAAGTACATCCCCTGCCCTGCGCTGACCAACGAGGGAAACCCATGATGCACCAGGGGGCAATCCACGGCGGCAAATACTGACCAATCACTGCCTGTCATGAAATTTGAACCGACCATGTGTGGTATAAATAAAGAGAACGCGAGGGGAACTTCCTCTTTGACCTCTTCACCATCCCAGCCTCCGTGTGTTCTTCGTCTCTGCTGGCTGAACGCTGGCTGGAGATCCCGCAGCCTTTCATCTCCGCTGGCTGTATGCTGGTTGAAGATCCCCACACTCTTGTGATAGCCAAACTTTGCTGGCCTAACTGTGCTGGCCTAACTCCAGGTTAGGATTGCACCCTAAATCTATTCACCTTGCAAAATTTAAGCAGGCTTGGATCAGATCAATGCCTGGATGGGTGCCTGGGAGCTCCATGCATGCTGGCTGACTTTAATGATGAAAGAAAGGCATTGTATAAAGCAATTTAAAATCCAAAGGACATAAAAGTAGTCATGGCCTATCCAGACACATGCTGGTGGGCTGACAACATCCAGAGGATTCCTGACCATGCTCTCTCATTTATTACCACGGGTATCGCAGCGGTCTCAGAACTCCTAACGGAGTGCACCAGGCGGCCCACTTGAGAGACAAGCTGTGGCGTTTGCATTTTCAGGCAGAATGGCAAATGACAAGCAGGAGGAATGACAAAGCGGCTTATTCTTGGCTCTATGGCATGCCAAGTCGGTTACAAAGTCATACATTTTAGCAAGTTCAGCCTCGTCAAAACTGCTTTAGTGTTTCACTCGCTTACAACATTCAAAGCCAGGGTTACCAGTTGTGGTCTGCTTACCTCACAGATGGCATATTAAAAGAATGGCTCTTGGAAAAACAACACCCCCTCCCCCCCCAAAAAAGTTGTGTACCTTTTGAAAAATGAAGCATTGAGGGCACTCTGAGGTCATGTTTTCCACATGCAGAGAAACAATGCATACAAAGCTGCCAATCAGGACATTTTATTCCAAAAAAGTAACATTCCAGTGCGTTTGTCCGTGACCCACAGTTCAGAGCAATAATATGGAGCTGTTCTTTACAATACATTTTTCCCTACTGTGAGCACAGGTTTTGTAGGGAAATCACTTAACTGTTGTGCCCCACTCCCCGTAGCAGTTAACTCGTTCCCTATACAATGCATGCTCACATTTAGCAAGAGTGTAATGTAAAGAACAGCAGCATGAATATGGCATTCAGTAGTCCAGCTCACTTACCATATCAAATCAAAAGAATTCGAACGAAAGCCCTCTCAACTGGATTCGACAGTACTAGGTGTGCATATTGCCAGGATGAAACCCCGGGAAACTCCGAGTACCAGAAGTGGGCCATTTACAAGATGCCATTCTGAGAATGGGCCAAAATGCATTGAAAAGTCCTATACGTAAACTGCGCCAGTCCCAAGCTCGGACACAGTCCAACCACAGGTATGACTGCAGTTTTTCTCAGAGCTGGGTGTGCACATTGCAGGAAAGGCAGTCCGGGAACTTTGGAGTACCCGGGGTGGGCCATTTCCACCAGATCCCAATCTGTAAATGGGCCAAAATGCATGCAAAATCCTAAAACCTCAGACTGGAACCTGGTGGAAATGGCCCACCCCGGGTACTCCAAAGTTCCCGGACTGCCTTTCCCAGAGCCCCTTGTGATGACACAAAAAGCCAATGGAGCAAGCCCTATTTATTGGTTTGTGGAAGAGAGGGGGAGAAGAAGTGGCGGACCTGAGGGGGGGGCAAGGGGGCAAATACCCCGGGTGCTGGGCTGGGGGAGGACGGATGACGACACCTGCACTCTGCCTGCCCTCCATGGACCCCCAAAGTGGACCCCCAAAGACCCTCCAGGTGCTGCCCCCAGATCTTCCTTCTTTCCTTTATCTTGATGTGGTCCCTACAACAACCTCGTAAGGAAAGCAGGCCAGGCACCTGTAATGATCAAATTCCATGCTCCCTTCTTTTTCAGTGTTCGTGGTACTGCAAGTGCCTTGGACCCTCCTCCCAATTGTAACCTCTTTGCCACCACTGAAGCAGAATAAGCAGTAAAAGATGAGAGAAGGCAGTGGAGGAAGGACACAGTGGAGTGGCAGCAGCAGTGGCATCAAAAAGGGTGCAGTTGGTGCAGGCCGCACTAGGTGTCACCATTAGGAGAAGGTGACACCACACTGTCTAAGCCTCCATTCGGCAATCTTTTGCCCTCTCCAGGTCCGGCTGCCTCGCACTCTCATAATGATTGTGTTTTCACCATTCACCGGGGAGAACCTGAAGTACGTGGGTCTGGACATTGCTAAATGGAGGTGATCTGGAGTCGGGTTTATCTCACTGATGAATTTTTTTTATCACAGTGATAGCCTGGAAGATCAGGGGAGATGTGATTACACCACTACATCACCCCCGAACACTGAGCTCATGCAGATATGTGCTGCACCAAGTGACACGTGCCCTTGGGACACCTCCGGGCAGCAGAAATCAGTGGCGGCGGGAGCTCCCTACTCCTCCCTCCCTCCTACTCTTCCTCCAGTTCTGCCACTAACATATCTGCTCTTCCTTATTTCTCATTCTCATTCTGCTGCTGTTTCAAATAGAGCAGCAGATCAGAGTTTGCCGGGAGCAGCACTATCTTTCCTTTTGGGGGGAGTGGGGTGGTGCTTCTCCTGTGTCCCTTCTGGCCCTGTTCTGTTCCAAAACAAAGAGGTGAAGGGAATAGGTATGTAGGGGCAAGTGAGAAAGCTGCACAGTGGGCCTGTGGACATAGGGTGCTACTCGTGCCCAACTGTTGCTTGAAGCAGGCATTCCACCTGGCCTCATGGATGAACCACCTGAGGGTATTATTATCCCTGTTTAAGAGCTAGCGAACTAAGAGGGCAATCCTAACCTGGAGTTTGGCCAGAACAGTTCAGCCAGCAAAGTTTGGCTGGTGCAAGGGCCACCATAAAGCATGTTTGGACCACTCTCGGAGTCAGGGAGGATGGCACACATCTGCTTATTGGCCTCTCTGACACCAAGAATGATCCAAACATACTTTAAGGTGGCCTTTGCGATGGCCAAACTTTGCTGGCCTGTGCCAGTCTAACTCCAGGTTAAGATTGCACTCTGACTAGTTTGCATAAAACGTCTAGAACGTTTATGCCAAGGCAAGAGTCAAACCAGGTAAGTACTAATTCATAGTGTGTTCTCAGCTGCTATGCTACAGCAGCTCTCCAAAAAATGACATAAAGCAGCATGGGACAAACATTATTCTAGTGTGCATGACATTCCCTTCTCTGTTTTACAGGTAAAAGTAGGAAAACCCTTGAAATGACCCTTTTCTCACACCCTTGATTGATCACTGCCTGTCCCCTTTCCTCCATCAGCCATTTCACCTCTATTGTCTCAATTTCCTATGTAATAGCTGACCTGAGCTGGTTTCTGAAGTGGGTGTGTAAGTAAACAGACCACAACAGTGTTTTTGTTGTTGTTGTTAATGCTTAATTTTACAGCAGATGTGATTGTTCCTTTTTATAAACAACTGGAACTCAAATACATTCAGCAACATCTACTATCCACAGGCAGTTCTGGGGAGATGGCACTAAAATAGTGTGCTAGCAGTTTGTGCCTGTTTGCACACCCAGCATGCATCTGAGATGTTGGAGGGTGGGGGTGGGAAAGGACTGTAGATCAATGGCAGAGCACATACTTTGCATGCTATTGCTTTCCCCACTGCAATCCCATTTGTTCCCATTTTTGCAGATTTAATCCCTGGCATCTGCAGATCAGTCTGGGAAGAGCTTTCCCAGAAACCCAAGAAAACTACTGCCAGCTATCTTCAACAATACTGGCCTAGGCAGACCAATCATCTAATGAAGTATAAGGCAGTGTTTCTCAAACTGTGGGTTGGAACCCACTTGGTGGGTCATGATCTGATTTCTGGTGGGATCCCACAGAGCCTCCCATTAAACAGGGTGTTGGAAAGATCAGATAACTAATTGCCTTAAGATATAAAACTATTAAAAAAAATCATATAGCTGCTAACTGCCCTGCAAACAGCTGAATTCCTGCAGTTTGCAAGCTTGTGTGAATATAGGGAGATAAATGTGTGAGCGCTATTTTTCTTGTGTTTTTTCCCCTTCAAGTCTGTCAATGAAGGCTGGGTCATATAACCAGAGGTGTAGCTAAAGAAGTGCAGGGGGGTGCAATTGCGCCTAGCAACAAGCTTTAGGGGGGCAACAAGCTGAGCTTGACAATAGTGGCCAAAATTGTGAAAACCTGGTATGTATGAATAATACTATCATGTATTACACCATTCGATGAGGAATTTAATGCAGAATGCAGTGAAACAAACCAGAGTGTAATAGCTTCATCAAACATTCTGGCTAAAAAAACAGAAAAATGAAAATACAGCAGTCATGTAAAAATAGTAATTTTTACGAATAATACTGTCATGTTATATATCATTTGGTGTGGAATTTCATGCAGAATGCAAAGAAAACAAATTGGATTGTAATATACTCACTCAATCCAAAGTTGTGGCCAAAAACCCAAGAAAATGAAAATACAACTGTGACTTCCTGTTGTGATGTCACTTCCAGGGCATCGTTTTGCCCTCTGCACTGGGCTACACTTTCATTAGCTATGCCAATGCACATAACCTAGCCTCTCAAGCCTTGAGGCTATTCATTAGGGCTGCCTCATTACAAGAAATTGATCAATTTTTTTTTTGCAGATAAATATATAAATAAAATATGACTTGTAAATAAATATATATTTTTAAAATATTTTTTAATCATCTTTTTAAAGTCTTGTAAAGCTAGATGGGTCCCGATAGGGTATCATTTTAAAAAATGGGTCCTGGTGCCAGTGGCAGTCTTGCTGTTGGCTGAGGGAGGCAAATGCCCCCAGGTGTCGCTGCCACCGAACCCTTTAAGGGTGGCACCTCCGCCACGCTGCAGCTGCTGTGCCACCCTCCAAAGAAATGGAAGTATTGATTAAAATCTGTTTAAGGCATTAGAACACTTTTGGATAGCAGTGGAGTGTCATGCAAGGCTCTGCAAGGTTCAGGGGGGTGGCAGCCTGTGGACCTGGCCTCTGGAGCAGCTCCTGCATGACATGTATGCACTCCAAATTTGGAGATTTAGGCTGCAATCTTATCCACACTTACTTGGGAGAAAGCCCCATTTACTATAATGGAATATGCATAGTATCGGCTCTTTATTGAGGACTGGAAGAGAAAGTAGTAACTGTCTTGCACACGGGTGCACACTAGCAACATTTTAAAAAGACAACTTCACATTTCCTCCCAAAGGCGAAACAGAGACAGTGTCGCACTAGTAACCGTTTTCCGAAAATAGGCACAGTTGGCGTGGATGTTGTGGCTTGGTTTTACGAACAGCATATACGGGAAGAGGAGAATGACTCCGTGTTGCATGATGGGCCTTCCTTGGGAAATGGATCATTTCAGCTCCTCCCTGTGGCGCTGCTACTGTGACATCCAGCCATGCTTTCTTCCACAAGGAACTCTCCTGGGATGCAGGCTTAGCCTTTATGAGTAGCGGATACCAGATGCATCATGGAGGTGACTAATTGATTGTTGCTAGGGTGTAGAGAGCTGGGGGAGGGAAAAAAACCCAGAAGGCTTTGGCTACAGTGCTCTGTGGAGTTTTTCATGTTCATTCCCCACCGGGATCCCATTTTTTCCCATTTAATTCACTTCAAACATCTCTGCAGTTGAATTTATGACATCACCTTCAGGGAATCTTCTTTTTCCACCAGCTCTGATTAGGTTTTGCAGCAGATGTCATGGGGAAATGAGGAGACCCTGGGTGGAAGGGAGAACATGGGTGGAAACCAAAACGGAGGGCTTAATGAAAAACCAGGGCGTCCGATGAGAAGCGAGTTTATTGGCACCGAGGACTGAACTGAATGTTTCATCTCCTCTTCCAGCTGCTGGGTGACCCAAGTCTCATCTCCATACCAACAGCCTCAAAACTATATCCGATTCCTTGAGTTTTTCTTACGTTAACTTTTTCTGACCTATCTACTTTTCTGGTCAAATGATATGAACGTTCATCATCAAGAACTCATGGCTGTTTATTTTTACAGTGAGAGCATTGGACAAAATGCAGCTGAACCCACACCGTCCATTTGAGCATGAACTTCAGACTGGCCTTTAGCTGACTCTGCCCAAGTCAAACCAATGATTCATCCAGTCTACAGTGGTGTGCATTGATTGGCAGCAGCTCTCTGGAGTTTCAGACAGGGGCTTTTATCTTATTTGGAAAACCTGAGAACCTAAGAACTTTGGTTAGCAAAGAACCCCATAAAATGGCACCTGCTTACACATCAGAATTGCATGCCACTGTCTGTGGAGTGGAATGTCAAAAAGAACTTTTCAATCCCCTTTCATTTTATAGAACTTTTGATATGCTTCCCAGAATGGTGGGTCGCAACCCACCACCCTGGGAAGCACTGGCCTATACTTCTTTAAGGGGTGGGGAGAGGGGGAAGGCAGCAATGCGATTCCCAGGATCCCACTGTTGTCCTGGCCAAAGAGGAATGACTTACTCCTCATAGCACTGGCCTCCAGGGTGTGTGGGGAGCCCTGGGGACACCCCTGCAGGCCTCCCTAAGCCTCACAATTTGTTAAAAATGCAATCACGACACACATCCAGGCTGTGATTGCAAAACTGGAGGTGGGTTGCGATAGCATTTTTTACCAATTGTGAGGCTTGGGGAGCCCTGTGCGGGTGTCCCCAGAGCTCTCCGCACACCCCAAAGGCCAACACTGCGAGGGGTAAGTGTAAATCAAGCCCCTTTGGCCAGGGCAGTAGGCGATCCTAGGGATCGCCTTTGCCCTGCCCCCACAACAACTTACAAAGTTCCCAACTCCCTTGTAGGAATTTGAGAACCACTGTTCTATAAGATTTATAGAATCTTCCTTCTGCTGAAGTTGAGCTGACGTTCCTCTCCAGTGCTGGATAGCATTAGACGAAATTGCTGAATATATGTACTGTAGACTACAGGATCTATCAAGTTACAGTGATCTATGCAGCATCCCTAGGAATTGCTTTCAAGTAATTCTGAAGGGTCACCTTGCAATCGAAGGCCTTAAGAGCATTGTATTTGGCATTCCCAACCTTTTAGACTGGGGAATGCAAATGATGGCAAAAAGAAATACAGCCTTTCTATTTACCTGACAGTGTTTGTTTGTTTCTACAGCACTAGGCAGGCTGGGAAAAAAAACACAAGTTGTTGTTCAGTCCCATGGTGGGCAGCTTAATAGGCAGCAAGTTATGCTCTTCTGTACTATAAATTGAAAAGCTTGTATACTCCATTTTCCTGTTAGATCAGGTTACAAACTTAAGAAATTGCCAGATCCTAGGTCAGACCACTGATTCATCTTGGCCAGAGTTGGCCAACCAGTCAGTTTTAGGTCTCCTGTACCTTTCACAATTGTGTAGGGAATTTCAGCAGGTATAGCTTGTCATCTTATCCCTGGCGGTGGTGGCTCAGGCAGCCCAACATGGGGTTGTGCGATTCACTGCCGGCAAAATAGCCAGCTGCAAGCCAAGGAGACCCATTGTAGGCTTTCCCCGGGGGAAGGGGATGAATCTCCCCTTCTCCCAGGGAGACTCCAGCAGCTGCCCCTGGAAGCAGTGGTAGCTTTTTGGCTATTGCTGCACCTGTGGCAGTGAAGCAGTTCTGGATTGGGCCCTCAGAGGTAAAGCCTGTATGCTCAGGAATTGTGTCTGCACCCAATAGATCACCTAGGCTCTGAACTGGGATGAATGTATAGAAGCCCCAAGATTCAGATAACGACTCCATGTGATTTTTTTAAATTACTACTTAGTGCAGAAGAAGAGAAAGTCTGGCTTCAAGAAAGCTCCAAGAAAGGTCTTGAATTACCTCTGACACTGACAATGATTGAATCGATATTGAGAGTACTTCGGAAGACCAAAGTCTGAAACCAAATCTTATGCTCATGCCACAAACGGTTGATTTACCTCTTAGCATGTGGAGACTGTTTATAGACTGTCCATGATGAGGATGATTCATGCAACTCAGCAAAATGTCAGATCCTTACCAGATAATCTCTTATTTTCACTTACTTCACTGGTAATTTATGGCTCACAGTTTCACGGATGGGCTCCAGATAAGCCATGATTTTCCCTCATTGGAGTTGGACAGGAAGGAACTTGTTTTAGAATTTATTCTGCGCTATAAAGAAAAAGGCACATTATGCTCTTGTAACCTCTGAGTCGTAAAATTCCTCATAAAAATTATAAATACATAATTGGTGGCAAAGCATTGCGAGGCACAACATTTGATTTGCAGTACCATAGACAATGCCTGGCGACTTTGATGAAGATGATTTGCTTGCTTATTTATCATGTCAGTTTTTATTCTATCTCTCCCCCCACTGTCAGGTACCAAGTCACCTGACAAACATAAAAAAATATACAACAATAAATACAGTAAAAATATGTTATTAAAATAAATGCAATTACTATTAAAAAATTAGCAGTACAGTACACCAAGTCAGAGAACATAATATAGCATAGAACCCCTTATTGTGCTCTTTATGTGGCTTTCCCAAACCTGAAGTGTGAGATTTCCAGATCCATTTAAAGCAACCCCTAAAGGAGCTTCTTTGTTCAGGTAGTCCCTAGAAATAAAACAAGCAGTCATAAGAACATAAGAAGAGCCACACTGGATCAGGCCAAAGGCCCATCTAGTCCAGCTTCCCGTATCTCACAGCGGCCCACCAGGTGCCCCAGGGAGGCATGAGACAACAAGATGCTTGCATCCTGTTGCCACTCCCTTGCACCCGGTACTCTGAAGTCCTGAGGAGGCAGTGGGAAGGAGGCTACTTCTCACTTGACTGAGCAGGAAGTGGGCTAATGTGCCTTGTTGCCATAGTAGGCTGGAGGGGGTGGCAGCAGGGCCCGGCCCTGCTTGTTATCTGAATACGAACGAAGTGAAGCTACGGGGCGGGCTTAGCGGTGACGTAATTATACTCAAAACAATGCTGATTCCAAGCATTTCAAATGGGTTTTCACATGATGTTTAGGACTGAATCGTTTACTCCTGAAGTAAAAACTTACCAAAATAACAACGTGTGATCGTGGACAAACATCAGTGGTAACCTAATTATGATTCAATATGCAATTCCAAGGTTTAATTCCGCAGAATTATATTACTGAACACACCGGACGAAATGCCACTTGCTGTCTATTTAAACTTGGATTGCACTGCTTTGACAGACTTATTTTTTGAAATCTACACAAGCAGGAATAAAGTGTGAACGGGAAGGAAAGAAAAAAAGGGGAGGGTGGGCAAAAATCAGATAAATATGTAGGAAAATTACATTAAAATCTCTCAATGTATAACACAAGTAGTTGTCAATATGAGAGTAATTCTTTTTTACTTCTAGGCTATTAAGAGTATTTTTTTAAACTTCTACACTCACCCCCCCATAAAACAAATTCTGTTAATGTTCAGAATTTCAAAAATATTACATATTATTATTTTTATTTTATTTCTTCATATCTACTTCAGTTTGTGAAGGGCTGCATACTTTATGAAGTAATATTTTATTTTTATTTTTATTGTATTTCATATCTACTTCAGTTTGTGAAGGACTGCATACTTTATGAAGTAATACTTTTCAGTAGCAATGAATCACAATGATTTTAAGTACCTGTGCAAAGTAATCCCATTTTTCGTCCAGCGATTCGCACACCCGTATGCAGAACACGCAGGCATGATTAAAGACGTTGAGATTAACTTTTACACACGGGCAGGGAGATTTTTATTTGTGACTCCGCGGCGGCAATGCTCCTTCGCGGCAATGATCTGAGTTTATACCCACGGCTTCAAGACTGTGATGTCATGGCTTCTCCATGTAAATTATAACTCCATGGGTGGCAGCAAGCTCAGAGTGTGCACCCCAAATATGCTCCTCCACCAACACTTCCTGTCTGCCACTGATGCAAGCTACATCAGGTCACCTCAGGGGTAGGTCGGTCATGACGATAATCTGGTTTGGCAACCAGAAACTAAGGGGAAAAAATCTAATTACATTTATGTTTTGTTCTGTGGCTTTATAGATTAATTGGTAAACTGCCTCGGGGAGCCCATTTTGAAAGACAGATTAGGTGCGTTATAAGAAACCTATAGAAGGGACTGGAGTAGGAAATTGTAAAATAGCATAGAAAACAGACTGAAGGAGAAGAACCATCTCAGGCATTTCAATATGTTCAAAATGGTCACAATTCCCAAAATCAGTGAGGCAGGCTGTCAGGATTTTCTTCCCTCATCCCTTTCCCATTCTATTCCCTCAGTCTCTCAGCACAATCATGCAGGTGTTTGTTGCAAAACACAGCTAATTCCTGAGGGACTCTTTGCCTGTTTAAGCCAGATGTTTATGCCAATCTCAGTTACTGGATTTGGAGCCTAAAATATGTGTACAACTTTGTTGAAATAATTAAAAAAACACACACCTAACCCAGCTGGGGGAAAATTCTTTGTATGTATCTGCAACAGTAAAATAGACTTCTCATGTCAATATGGCTACGATTAGCGCTGCTGATATTCTGTTCCCAAACTATCCTGGGGTTATGAGGCCACATTGTTGCTACCTAGGTAGCTTCTTCTGAACATGTTAGCTCTTTGAAAATGTTTGCTCTTTGAGAATGTTTGCATCTAGCATATTTTCAGCATCATCCAACTGATGGCAAAGATTCAAAATGGCTGCCTCAAGCAAAACTGTTTACTGCACAGGTTTCCCCTCCCTATGCTCACACGCTATGTTTCCTTACACCTTGATGGTCTTGTTTTGGAGAAGCCTCAATTCATCTGCAAAATGACTCTTTAAAGAGTCATATGATTAAGAGTGCAATCATAGTTTAAGGTTAAGATATAATTAACAGTGCAATCCTAACCTGGAATTAGACCAGCAAAGTTTGGCCAGCACAAAGGCCATCGTAAAGTGCGTTTGGACCACTCTCTGAGTCGGGGAGGATGGTGCATGTCTGTGTGCTGGCCTCTCTGACTCAGAGAGTAGTCCAAACATGCTTTATGGTGTCCCTTTTGTTGGCCAAACTTTGCTGATCTAATTCCGGGTCCTGAGAATGCCTCTGGAAGGCCGAAAACTGTCATTTCCTGGTTTTCCCAAAGACCCAGAAGTGACATTTTTAGACCCTTTGAAGGCCTTAGACAGATTTTGGGGGGTCAGAGATACTTCCTCCAGCCAGGGGCGATTCTAACCAGAATCGCGCCCATGGCAGGGAATGGCTTCGCGCGCGCCCCCACGTCATGACGTCACGACGTCATGACGTTCGGGGTGTGGCTTCCCTCCCTGCTCGGAGGGCGGGGAGGAAAGCCACTGGGGCACGCACTCCGAGCCGGGGGTTTAAAGGGCCCGGCTCGGACTGCAAAGCGTCCCCGCCCTGTCTGCCGGGGCGCGCGGGCACTTTAAAGCGCCCGCGCGCCCCGGCGGACAGGAGGGGCGGGCACTTTGCAGTCAGGCGCGAACAGAGCAGGGCTGAGGCACCGCGTTCTGTTCGCTGCAGAACGCGGAGTCCCAGCCGCGCTCTGTTCGCGCCTGCCGCCTAACCGGGAGGCGCGAACAGAGCGCAGCAGGGGCGCCGCATTCTGCAGCGAACAGAGCGCAGCGCCCCTGCCGCGTTTTTTCTGTTCGGGCTGGCGCGAACAGAGCGCAGTGCCGCCCAGCGCCTCGCCCCCCTTGAGAAGCGGGAGGGGGCGCCGGGTGGCAGCGCGTTCTCCTCGCTCCGGCTGCTGGCTCTTTAAGCCAGCCGCCGGAGCAAGGAGAATGCGGCGCAGGGTCTGGGCGGGAGCGGGCGGGCCGTGGGCGCCATTCTGGGGGGGCGGGCGCCATGCGAATGGCGCCCCCCCGCAAGATGGCGCCCATGGCTTGTGCCACCCCCTGCCACACCCTAGAAACGCCCCTGCCTCCAGCACTTCCTTGTGCAATAGGAGTCCATTAAAGTGTGTGCTATATTTCTTTGATGGAACTGGGAGGAATCCTGGAAGTTTGAGCCCATTCAAGGCGCAATCCTAACCTGGAGCTAGGCCGGCAAAGTTTGGCTGACACAAGGGACATCATAAACTATGTTTGGACCACTCTTGGAGTCAGTGAGGCCAGCACACAGATGTGCACCATTCTGGGTCTGAGAGTTGTCCAAACACCCTTTACGGTGGCCCTTGTGCCAGCTAAACTTTGCTAGCCTAACTGTGCCAGCTTAACTCCAGGTTAGGATTGTGCTCTCATTTATTCAGTTCTGCCTCCTAATGTATTTATTTAAATTTTAAATTTAAATTTATTTCTTTATTTTTCTGGCCCTCACCACCATGCCAGATATTTGTTGCAGCCCTCCAGCTAAAAGGTTTGGAGACCCCTGATTTAGAGCAGTAGAGCATTGTATAATTTTACACATATTCATGGGCTGAAAAATATCAGTTTTATAAACGAATGAATGAAATTTAAATAAATAAATGAATAAGTTTTATTTGTATCTTCTTTGTCATCAGCACGATATGATTCAGAACAAAAGAGAAATATGACAATTACAAAGAAACAATTCTATGCTTAAATTGAAAAATGATATATGAGTGAAAATGTCAAACATTAGCAAATGCTCTCATAAAGAAACTAAGTTGCTGCAGGTCAGATAAAACCTTGCTGTGGGCTGGATGTGGCCACTGGGCTTTAGTTTGGAGACCCTTGATTTGGAGAAGAAAAAGACACCAGGGAACATGCCCAGAAGACAATAGGAAAATCAGTGTAGATTATGGAACGCTGGTGTATGCTTTCAATTACTGGTAAGCTCCTAGTGACACACTACTGAGCAGAAGAGCTGCCCTCTTTGGTAAAAAAATAGCTCCCTAACAGAACAAATAATCTAAGTCATGAAATTGGTATGTTGGGCTAAAGAAACTGTGTCTTAAATATTAATTTTGTGTGCCCAACTTAACTGAGCTGAAATGTTAGAAGAGAACCAGACTTCTCAGCACAGCTTGGGGGAAAAAAAATCCAAGAATAAAACAGTGTGAGCCTTTCAAGCTCTAGGGGTGAATGAGTATAATGTACTTAGTAAATGCAATTTGTGTGGCAAATCCAAGGACCATTGAATTGCCCTATCTGGCCTTGGACAAGACAGCTCCATCCAAAAAAGATAGAAAAGGTCATGAACAATCACCTTTCTCTCTTTAATGTCCCTGAGCTGATAATTACTGTAATCCAACAATGATAAAAGCCAAGAGCAGCTTGGTCTGCAAAATGCACTTTCCATCACACTTGACAAAACATGTCACTCTGCCATTTCTTTCCACAGCCTTCTCTGGACATATTAAGATGTTAGTCAAGAGCAAGTCCTATTGAAACTAATGGACTAATGGAGCTCAAGTTAATTGCATACTTATGTTTGTGTGTATCTCTGTGCATTTGGATAGGAACTGATCTAGGTGAAAATGGATGGTAGGAAAACAAAAATTCCACTGTACTATAATAACATTTCAGTAGCTTATCTATGCAGTGTATTCTAGAGAAATGTCAATGAACATTTTGTGAATTCACTGCACAATCCTATGCATGTCTACTCAGATGTCTCATTGAATTCAATGGGATTCACTCCCACTTACATTTATAGGATTGCAGCCCTAGTGTTTTAACACTGACTCATTTAGTGCTCATGCATTTCATCCTGGGTTGTTTAATAGCTGTTGTAGCTAGTGGGGGCAGTGCATTCTGAGGAGGGGGTGGCCAATCATTTCCTCCAGTGGCATCTTCTCTGTTTTAGACAGCACTCAGCTTTCCAAGAATGGATCTTCAGTATTACTGGAATGCCTCCCTGCTGAATCCAATGGCCAAAGGTCCATCTTTTACACCATGCTGCTTCCCATTGTAGCCAGCCAGATGTCTCTAGAAGCCCGCAAGCAGAATGTGAAGACAATGGTCTTCTCCTGCTGCTGCCACCCATCATGCCTTTGAGCTTGAAGTTCCACACAACCATCAGGACAAACTGGTGATGCTGCTAATCACATACGTCTGCTTATATCTGCTGCAGTGCAGATAGGCCCCCAGTTGGACTGGGACGATCAACAGTACCTCTGAGAGTGCCTCTTCACAGTAAGAATTGGCTCGTCAACTGGCCTTTCCCATTTCTGACCTGGGTATGGGAGAATATTTTAAGATAGTTTTTTTTTTCTTCCTCCTCCAAACCTCTGCATGTAGTTCCCTTGACTCAAGAAGTCTGAGGGTGCAACCCTAACCTGTGCCAGAACTGGTTGGGCACAGCCTGGAGCCTCCATGGGACAAGGACACAGTCGTTCCCCTTGCCCGGGGTGGGCGCCAACTGCACTAATGGCCCACGCGGATATCACCTGCTATTGAGTGGGCACAGGTCCAAGCATACTGTGTGGCCCGAATTGGGGCCACGCGGCTTAGGGACAGGTGTTTGGATGCAGCCTAACAGCTCAATCCAAATCCCACCCCCGTCTCCAGGCCGGTCTATCCACCCACCCTGGACTGGCATTCAGATAGGTAGAGTTTGGAGGCCTGCTTTAAGTCGCCTGTCAAGATTTGTTCATATGTTATTAGAATTAACCTAAACTACTATTGAGTAAACAAGAACCTTGTGTGCTCTGCTTGGTATTTGATTGTTGCCACCATTGGAAAATAATCCTCAAGTAACGGAACAGTCATCCATGTGGTATTGATTTGCCAAAGCCCATTTCAAAAATGAGGCAAAACTCCTTATGATTGTTTCTGATGTGTTTGTTTCCTGGATGAATGAATAAGATTTTACTCACTAATTGACTGACAGGCTGCTATTGCACTTAACTTTGAAACCACATGAAACTCTCAGAAGCAGTACAAGCAATTCAGAAATCGTTACTCCCTTATAATGAGGTTTTAGTGTAAACTCATTTTCTGTTGTTATGTGTCAAGGCAGTCAGGCTTGGAGAAGACTTTCATTTTGAGAATGGGTGCTGTTGACTGCCTTTTAAAAAAAAATCTAAGATAAAGGGCTAGCTTGGGTGGTGGAGTTGTTTGGTTTGAGTCTCAAGAATAATTAAAGTCATAAACTGATTTAAATAAAAGCAGATGCCTTGGACCAATGAAGAACTTGTTTGGGGATACAAAGTACTAGACTGTTACAGCACTGATGAGTAATGCAGGAATTTTATTTAGCCTGTGTCCCAATATGTCTGGACAGTTTGATGGGTTACTTATGGTTTCTCAGGCTCAGACTATACATGATAGCAGCAGATCTGTTTGTTTAAATCGGTATAAAGAAGGGCAGACACAAGTCCATTTTTTTAGAGCAAAAGGGGTACATGAGGGGTAAGCAACACCCAGTGGCATAGCTAAGGTGATGCAGGGAGTAGCAATTGCTCCGGGCAACAAGCTTTAGAGGGGCAACAAGCTGAGCTTGACACTAGTGGCAAAATTGTGAAAACCTTGGTAAATAGGAATAAAACCATCATGCTATATATTGTTGGAAAAGTAATTTAATGCAGAATGCAATGAAACAAGCCAAGCTTGAATACCTGTATCCTATCAAAAATTTGTAAAAAAATTGATCATTACCAAAGCAGATTGCTGTAAAACAGGGGTGATCCGGGGGGGGGTGGCGGCACCCAGGGGCATACCTCCAGGGGTGCACCTCCCAGCAGATGCTTCCCCACCCCTGCCCCCATAACTTCACGTGGCTCTGAAGGGCTGCCCACCCCTCCAAGAAGGGGCGAGCAGCACTTTGGAGCATGCCTCCTTGCTCTGAGAAGCAGTCGCAGAAGCCACTTCTCAGAACAACCAGGCATGCTCCAAAGACCTGCCCGCCCCTTCTCAGAGAGGTGGGGTGGCCCTTTGGAGAGGCACCAGGTTGCTCCGGGAAGCAGCTTCTGTGCAAAAGCCGCTTCCTGGAGCAGCTTTGTGCTCCTTCTTGGTGGGGGGGGGGGGCTGGCGGGGGCAGCCAGGATCATTGCCCCCCCCATCCCAGCACTGGTAGAATTTGCATCCTTTGCCCCCTCTCAAGTTTGCTACTGCTATAAAACAACCAAATGTCCTGAAAATGTCACTAGAATCTAAAACAAACTTGGAAGAACTCACTTCTAGGTAGAGTAGAGAAAGAGAAGCGTTGATAAACTTTAATGAAATCTATCAGAAATAGGGTTGCTGGACCAGATGCACCTGAGATTTCAATGGCAGGGCCTGGTGGTGTGCTAACACTTTAAAAAATGCTTAAAAACACACAAATGTAGAAGACAGCTTTCAACTATAAAAAAAAATGCTTAAGTTCACGATTTGATGTTACATTTACATGACCTTACATTTACATTTGATGTCTTTCCATTTGATGTTACAAAACCACCAAAATGTAGTGAAATCTGGTACTGGCCTGAGATGGTGCCTCTTTTGTGAGTCTATGGTTGGTTTTCTCTTTTCTAATACTGTACGTCAGCAATTTTCGACCTTTTTCATCTCATGGCACACTGAGAAGGCGCTAAAATTATCAAGGCACACCTGTAAGTTTTTTTTAACCATTGGCAAGGTGCACCTTGTCAGTGGGGGGCTCTGCCAGTGTGGGGCTCATAGCCCTCCCAATGGCCCTATTAATAAATGACCCTCTCTCAAACTCCCATTGCACACCTCCAGACTATTCAAGGCACACAAGTGCGCCGCGGCACAGTGGTTAAAAATAGCTGCTGTATATAAATCATTTCAAACAATGTATTCAAAAGGGATTCAATTTACCTTTTCAGAAAGGGATACACACAGTTTTAAGAGAGAGAAAAACAAGACACTTAACGCCCCCCACCTCCACCCCCCATATGCGCAGCTAATGTCTGGTACCAAAATATTGCACCCTGCGACTGAGAAGAGTAGAGCCAACAGACTACCAGGGTATGTCTGAAATCCTTTCCAGCTGTGATTATCTGTAATCCTTCCTGCTTTCTCTTGAAATGCAAAATACTAAAAGAAGAGCAGCAGATGGAAGAATGGGAGATGATGGTGTACGCATCAAGCAAACAGAAGGTAAATGATTTAACATTTGGAAACTGCTTCCCAAATACTAGACTTAGATTCAAAATAGATGGCAAACGACTTAGGAACGTAGGATAGCCAATTACACTCCGTGCAGGCACTGCCAGCAAGAAGGATTCCAAACCCAGTAGGAACATCTGGTTCCCTCAGTTGCAATTGGAACTTCAGTGGGGAAGGCCTGGTGTGTTTCCTGGATGAAGTCAGTCCTTCAACAAAACCAGGGGAAAATAGCAATTTCCATACTGGGAGGTGTTTACCCATGTCTCAGGTGGATTCAAGTGGAATAGCAACAACAACAACAACAATAAATAAATAAATAAATAAATAAATAAATAAATAATATTTAATAATTAATCTATATATATATAAAAATGGACGTGGGTGTGTGTGTGTGTGTGTATGTCTGTCTGTCTGTCTGTCTGTCTGTTCTGAATAGGCTTCCCCACGCCTTGACCGAGTGCCACGAAACTTGGCACACACGTACCTTGCAGCCTGGAAAGAAACACTGTGGGGGTCAGACCCCCCTAGCACCCCCGGGGGTGGGGGTACGCAGGGGTCTTCGCGTGAACATCGTCGGAAACATCCGAAATCGGCGTCAAATCCACAGTTTTCGGGGTCACCGAGATGAGTGGCGACCGTCCCGATGCCGTTGGAGTCCGGGTTCAGCCCCCCCGATGTGGGGGGCAAAAAGGGGTGCGAGACACAGCGTCCGCCATGCCCTGCTGGAACGCCTGGACCGATTGGCATGAAACTCGGCATGTGGAAGCCTAGCAGCCTGGCCGCAAATACTGCGGGGGTCGGGCCCCCCTACCGCCCCCGGGGGTGGGGGTTCGGGGGGGCCGACGTGAGAACGGTCAAAAACGGCCAAACTTGGAGTCAAATCCACAGTTTTCGGGGTCGCCGGGACGGGGGGCGATGCTCCTGACGCTGTGCAAGTTCAGGTTCCCCCCCTCGGCGTGGGGGGCAGGAAGGGGTGCGAGACACAACATCCGCCATGCCCTGCTGGAACGCCTGGACCGAGCGACACGAAACCTGGCACGCATACACCTTGTGGCCTCGCCACAAACACTGCGGGGGTCAGGCCCCCCTAGGGCCCCCAGGGGTGGGGGTACGTGGGGGTCCCCGCGTGAAAATGGTCAAAAATGGCCAAAATCGGTGTCGAATCCATAGTTTCCGGGGTTGCCGGGATGAGTGGCAACGCTCCCGACGCTGTACGAGTTCAGGTTCACCCCCCCTCGGTGTGGGGGGCAGGAAGGGGTGCGAGACACAACATCCGCCATGCCCTGCTGGAACGCCTGGACCACGCGTCACGAAACTCGGCACGCATACACCTTGTGGCCTGACGACAAACACTGCGGGGGTTAGCCCCCCCTAGTGCCCCCAGGGGTGGGGGTGCGTGTGGGGCCCAAGTGAAAATGGTCGACAACGGCAAAACTCGTTTCCATAGTTTCCGAGGTTGCTGGAGCGACCGCCGATGCTCCTGACACCGTCGGAGTCCGGGTTCATCCCCCCTCGGCATAGGGTGTGGGAAGGGGTGCAAGACACTATATCTGCCATGCCCTCCTGGAACGCCTGGACCGATGTGCACCAAACTCGCCATGCGCGTGCCTTCCAGCCTGGCAACAGACACTCTTGGGGTCAGGCCTCCCTAGCGCCCCGGGGGGCAGGGCCCCCGCATGGAAATGGCCGAAAATGGACGAAATCGTCCTCGGTTTGGTCGTTTCTGGGCTCACTGAGGCGAACAGCGACGCTGTGGGAGGTCGGGTCCACACACCCCAGTGTGGGGGTCGGGAAGGGGTGCAATACGAGATGTCCACCATGCCCCACTGTGACTCCTGGAGCAATTGGCACCAGACCCGGCATGCCTATGCCTTGCAGCCTGGCGACAAACACTGTGGGGGTCATGCCCCTCCATTGCCCCCGGGGGTGGGGGTGCACAGGGGGCCCCAGGTGAAAATGGTCGAAAACGCCCAAAATTGGGAGATGGGTCAGGGATGGGAGATATAAACACCCGGGCAACGCCGGGTAACAAAAAGCTAGTTATTAATATTAATTATGATTATGATTCATTTCATGAATCATTTCATGACTATTATTGAAAACAATTTTGCCGGGGGGGGATACCAAAAATTTATGGGCCCTGGGTGCCAAATGACCCTAGTATGCCACTGGTGGTAGTAAAAACATACTTCCAAACAGCTTAGGTGGAGGGAAACCTACCAAATCCTCAGTTAAACCCATACTGGAGGGAAGGAGGGACAGGCAGGAGTGCTGACCATGTCTGGAATCCAAAGACATTATATACAGAGATGCATGAAGCAGCAGAAGCTAAAAAGATCTGGGCGCTATAAGGTAGTAGTCAGGTAGTCTGCGGGGGCAGGAGAAAAAATGTAGCAGAAGTATGAATATCTCTAATGCATCCATGCCAGTGCTATTCTTGCTTTGTATTGCAGTCAGGGTGACCAGATACAATGGAGGACAGAGTGCCTATACCTTTAAGTGGGAATTTGGGCAGGTGCAGCTTTTTAAACCTTTCCATGTTGCGCTGCACCAGCCAAAATTCCCTCTTCTATACAATGGGTAACAGGCACACTGTTCTCCATTGTATCTGGTCACCCTGATTGCAGTTGTGTCACATGTTTGTGCATGAATATTCTCTGTTGGCTGCTTAATAATTTAGTTATTTTGTAACTGTTTGGACTGTTTCACAATTGTTTTTAATTATTGCGCGAACCACCTAGGTAGCCTCATTAGTGGGATCAAAAGGCAGCTTCGAAATTATTTAAACAAAATACATAAATGTGTGCATGCATATGGCAGGCATTAATGTATAACAAATTGCCGATAAGTAACTTAACTGTGTAACATTTGAACTGAGGTTGGATGGGCTGTACACTAGTCCTCCATCACTTTAAAACTTGAGGAAAGCTTGTTGTATAAGTTAACAAATTTGTGATCAGTCAGAAATAGCAGCTAGGCAACAGAGTGGTGCCACTGCAGGATTAGTCCTTTTGATCACTGTGAAAGTGACATCTAATAAATGCTAAAGAATGGTTTGAAATCGGATGTCTTGATTCCTATCATAGAAGAGCAGCAAATGGTACCAGAAATGGGGTAGAAAGAAAAAGAGAAAGTGCGGAGGAGATGGAGTATTTTAAAGGCCCAAGGAGTTAAAGCTCTCCACTAAAAAGCTGCTGAATCCTGGAAAAAGATTTCAACTGAGTTTTGATTTATATATGCAAACAGCAGGCTATGTGGAAAAAGACAATGCACAAAAAATAGCAATTTTCCTGAACATAGCTGGAAATGAGACTAAGGACGTCTTTAATAACATGCAGATAAACCAAGGGGAGAGAAAAGACTCTATTACAAGATTGCAGAATACAGCACAGCAAAAACAAATGAGACATTTGAGAGATATAAGTTCCACAAATGAATTTTTTTAAATTAAAAAAAAAGACTCCAAGGAATTCTCCCCAGATTTAGATGAGCCAGACTAATAATTTTGAGTTGCTCACTGTTTAACAGGGAATCAGTTGTAAGAGAAAGTGGCGATCCAAAACTACAAAAATTACTTTTAGAAGGCATGGATCTGCAATTAGCAATTTTTTTTTTTAAAAAAAAGCAGATTGATAGAAATTTCTCAACAGAAATAGTTACGGTCACTAATGGCATCTAAATGATTTAGCAACAGGTACTCACTTTTTCTTGGCACTTGTGTCGGGGCCCGCCCACCGGAAGTGAGGTCATAGCCGGAACCCAGGAACTGCCCCCAGGAACCGCCGTGCCTCCTCGGGAGGGAGCCCCAGGCAGCCTACCTGCTCACGCTACTGCCGCCGTCGGTCAGCCTCGCTCCGCTGCCTGCCTGCCTGCCTGCCTGGCTCTGAGAACGTGCAGGCAACTCAAACGTGCAGGCAATTCAAACGTTGCAGGGGGCGGAACGGAGCGCCAACAGAGTCGACGAGTGGGCAGGCGAATGGGCGGGGCCAGCCCTAATCTTAGGAACGGGTACTCGCGTACCCCTGCGTACCCGCTACATGACATATCTGGTTACAGTTGACCAAGTGTACTGTACAGCAAGCAAAAGATCAAGCAAGAAGAAATCAGAAGAGTCCCATGCTAACAAAGGGAGGCTAAAACACAGAGCTAGACAGGCTAGTGGCGGTAAAGAATGATTGATGGTAGATGAGACCACTGAACAGGTATATTTATTACATGTGTGTTTGTTATCACAGAGAACAAAGATGAAACTTGACAACTATGTTTAGATCCAAAGAATAAAAACATAAAAACTAAGCATTTTCTTCTGCCCACATGAGAAAATATATTTAATGAAACGGCTGGTATCTGTCCATTCTGGGTGCATCCTTGGAATTTTGGCATGTTCTGCTAAATGAAAAAAAAATGGCTATGGACTTGTAATATGCCCTTTGGGAATGCAGCTTTTCAGCCTTCTCTCTGCCTCCAAAGCCTTTGACAGGATGGTACAACAAGTACTGAATGGGGTTGCTTCTGTAAACGTATATATTGACTACACCCTTGTATGAGCAAAAGTAAGAAGGAACATGATCAGAGGTTGCAGGAGGCCCTAGAAAGGGTAAGGGCAGCAGGACTGAAACTAAACAAACAGAAATGCAAAGCATTAAAGAAATCGCTTGGAAGAATGAATATCTGAAAATGGGGTGCAAATTGATCTAAAGGAAATCAGAATTATCATCAACATTCCATCCCCCCATGAGATTAGGAAGGGGGTCAAAGATTTTTAAGGTTGGCAACTCGTGTAGGCACATACAGATACAGATACATACACATAAAGAATTGAAAACTGTGCACAGTATCGGTGACTTTATTTAGAGCAATGTTTCTCAAACTGTGGGTCAGGACCCACTTGGTGGGTCGCTACCTGATGTCAGGTGGGTCGCAGAAAGCTGGGAGAAGCCATCTTGGAAACTGCAGACAAATTCTTGCTATATTCCTCTTGGGAGCATTAACAGTTTGAATTTTCAAGTGAGGTTTATTAAAATTTTGTTTTCAGTTCAGTGCTTTTACATAATGTTTTATCCTAATTTTGTTTTCTGTCAGGGATGTTTCATGGTTTCATGGCAGCAACTGCGGCAAATGCTGGATTGCATTCCAGGAATGTCCTTTTATTATGTCACAATGACAGCACTTCCTGCTTCATGATGTCACTTCTGGCTATGGTATCACTTCCAGGTTAATGGCGTCACTTCTGGTGGGTCCTGAAACAAGTGCCATACTAAAAAGTGGGTCCTGGTTTAAAAAGTTTGAGAACCACTGATTTAGAGCACTCATGGGAAAAATACTCACTAGCTCTAGGAGGCCAAAGCTGAAACACTTATTTTTTGCAAAGCTGAAACACTAATTGAAACAACTCAGGTCATCAGATGTTGCAACAGCAATAGTGAGGTCAACATTTCCACACACACTTCCAAAGAGGTGTTGGGCAATACTCCTGCAAAAATATGTAGGTGAGAACAGCAGCCTGTGCACCCAACACCCTCACAGGCACAAAAATATAGGCACAGTTAGAAAAATAAGCTCTAGCTCTGGTTTATGGGGGCAAGCAATGTTATGCTTTTATTATATATATAGGAGGACCACAACATGGCCACAAACATGTGGTCACTTATTGCTAGAAAGGAGCTAGCTAATATCCTTCCTAGGCCTCAGATTTTTTTTTTCAATTACAGTTGTATTATATGATATTGCAATATAAGCTCAATAAAACTGGTGACTGCAGACGGTTTAGTCAGGGGAGGTGACAAAATTGTGATTCTGGGAAGCCAGATATGGACATTGTGATGCTGCTGTTTACTGGTGTAAGATGGTGAACAAGATGAAACAAAAAATTTCTTTTGATGAAGGGTTTGGAGCACAGTGGCCACTGGAATCCAATGATGTTTCTATTTTCAGTGGTAACTCCTAGGCAGTAGAGGGGGTAGCTCTACTAGAGGGGGTACAAAACGGTAGGTACTGCCAGTGCTGCAATGCCATGGAAGCAGCCGCTGCCACTCGCTGTTGGAGCCATTCTGGGCAACCACTGCAATGCACAGGCATTTCCGTTTTTTATTTTGTTGCTTTAAAAAAAAATAAATCAGAAGTGGGGGACGGAGAGGTGTGGGAATAGTACACTGTCTCTTTAAGGTTTGAGGACAGATTGTTGTTGGACATTAACAAGAGCTAGTTGAGACCAGTTAGAAGCAGCGCCTAGAGCAGTGATGGTGAACCTGTTGGGCTTGGCGTATTAAAACGTAGGAAAATGCTTAACTTGACTCTGTTGGCGCGTCAACCCCCTCCCAAACAAGAGAGAAACAATTCTTTATATTCATTTATTTAAGGAAAAAATACAATCAAATCATGTGTTGATGCTATGTGTTGATGTGTTTCTATAAAGAAACATCAATAATTACAAAAATGAAAAATGAGTAGAACAAACTCAGGTTTTGTCCGGCATTGGTGAATGCTGATGTGTCACCCCAAACGTTGTGGTGTGTCAACTTTGACACACGTGTCATAGGTTCACCATCACTGGCCTAGAGGGTAGAGTGATATAGCTGCAGGAATAGTGCTTTTGAGCACTGTCTTGGCTAATAAAGACTAAAGTGTGGTTTGCAATCAAAGGTCTTCATTGCTATCATAGAAGAACAGCCCATACAGAAAAGTAACAACGAGAATTTTCACCCTAGCATTTAGCTGTATGTATTTTTCTGAAGCCTCTTGTGTGGTGTCCAGTATTTGTTTCTTTCCGCTGCATGTTTCCTTCATGTGAAAAAAAATGTTTTGTCAGCACTTTATTGTCATTCGCTTGTTTAAACAGGGAATGTCGGTTTATGAGCCAGCGTGGTGCTCCCTCGATCTCCAGGGCGTAATTCGAAATGGAGGATTTTTGTATAATGGATTCAGGGATGTGGAATTTACAATCAAGCACGCATTTTGTGTAAATAATTGTGTGGATCTGATGCACATGTTTGGTATTGGATTTCACAAGTAACGAATGTAGCCCAAAGCAATGGGGAGTAAAAGCAATGTTATTTATTAGGAGGCTTTTAAAAAAAGATTTGGCTGTATAAAATAAGGTGGTGCAGTAGAAGAGTGACCAGATGGTCTGATATTATGAGCCCAGTGGTACTTAAAAAAGGGCAAACATTACAGCATGCATTTCTTTGTAGCTATTGTCACGTGGTATTTTTGCTATGGAGTACACGTTTTGTCTGTCACATGCTTTCCTATATCTGTGCTTTTTCAGCCATGAAGTGATATGAACAGTTTATTCCAGGTGGCAGCCAGATTCCATGGGAGAGGGGAGGGGAATTATTGCCTTGCCTTGAAAGTCTATCATTTAAAAAATAAGAGAGCAGGGCTTTTGAGAGCAGGGGCTGCGGTGTTCATTTGTATTGTTTTGCTACAGCTATAAATAAGGATGTCTAATGCCTGCACCCGCTCTTGCCCTTAGCCTGCTCCTGATGGTGAGTACATTGGGGCAAGAGCTAGGAAGTCCTGGGGCCTGGCACCTCCACACAGCTCAGGACTCATGCTAGGAGTGTACTTCCCTTTCCTGTTCCCTTCCCTTCCAGTAACTGCTGCCGCCATCTTTGTTGATGGTTAACAATATAGGTCAGTATGAGGTCTCTTCTTGGGGACAGAGGAAGAGCTGGAAAAGAACATGAGTGATTGCTTGGCAAACGAGGCTTGCCAGGCATTTCAAAATTCTCTCACCTGGATGAAAAGCAAGGACTTTTATATGAGACCTTCCGTGCTCTTGTACACAAAAAAATAGTACACGGTTGCCTAGCACAGCAGTAAGTTGGAACGGGAAGCACATTTATGGCATGCATGGATCGGAATGATGCTGAATCACTAGACAGTAGGTGAGTTTTCTCATTTTCTGTTTTTTTGTTGCCTCAGCCAGGGGTTGTTTCCTGCACAAAAGAGGACTCCTGCCAAGTCTTCCTCTGGACTCAAGTGCAGGGGTCTGCGGGGGTCCGGCATGGGCTGCAAGTCTGTTACCACAAGGAAAGACACAAGCTAAATTGAGGTTGGTTCACACAAACTTACTTCCCTGGACATATAGGGGTGTGTCCAGGTGAGACCCTATGAACAGCAATGTTAAAAGAAAATAAGCATATGGCAAACAGTCTGTAGTGTGCACGTGTGCACACACACACACACACACACGCACGCACGCACACACACACAGAGCACACATCAGAAAGCCTCCTTATGTAACATGCACTCTCCTGACGTTACATGAACTACAAGTCCCAGAATTACTTTGTTCTCAATAGCACCTCCTATACATGGGCTGCATTCCTTTTTTTAGCTAGGAGAATTGCCGGAAGTGAAGTTTCCAACATGCTACTAGCATGCTTATAGCACGGTTAATTTAAAAACAACAAATGGCATCCCCTCACTTCTCCTCATTGAGATGAATTGTATGGAGGTTGCCATGTTGTAGCGATAAATTCCATACACTATGGAGGCCTCCATGTTTTTCACAGGGTCCTGCATTTGTTTCAATAAAAAAAAATAGGCAGAAGTGATGTCATATGGTGGCGGCCTTCTTTTCTGGCTCCAGACTCACTGGTAAAAGTACTAGCATGGAGCTTGCGCTAGAATCTAAAAAGAGAACGTGACCCAAGCATGCTGGAAGCTAAAAAAAGAACAGCTCTCTAGTGCTTCTAGTGCTAGAAGCTGGGAAAAAAAGAATGCAGTCATCGTCAAGGTGAGCTAACAGGAGCTGCGTTCATTTTTCTCATTCCAGAATGCTCAGGGTGTGCTTGTTTTTTCACATTCTAGCATGCTCGTCATGCTAGTGACTTGAAACACAAGATGGGAGCTTGAAAAGATGGCCACCTCCATTTAGGGCACAATCCTATACTGTGCTGGAATGGCGAGGCCGCCCAGCCGACGCCATATCCAGTGCAGTATAGGAAAGGCTGGAGCGTTTGCTCCCTTATTGTAGGGGAGGCTCCAGCCCCTCCTATGTGCTCCTTGGATCTGTGCCTGCTAAATAGCAGGCGCAGATCTGAGGAGACCATGTGGCCCTCCGAATGGGCTTAGGAGGTGGCCTTATGGCCACCTCCCAAGCCCGCCCATGTCCCGTCCAACCTCCCTCCCCTCCACCAATCCCCGACCCAGAACGTTGCATTAGCGCT
Organism: Lerista edwardsae; assembly: GCA_029204185.1. Lineage (NCBI taxonomy): Eukaryota > Metazoa > Chordata > Lepidosauria > Squamata > Scincidae > Lerista > Lerista edwardsae. The sequence goes on along the minus strand of JAJKFI010000105.1, from coordinate 2,456,810 downwards.
ATGTCCTTTGTAAGATTGCCCTGCCCGTAATATAATCCTATTGCTCTGCTCCAAGGAAATTACTGGGCAAAGCCATCCTGTATGGCAAGTAGGGGAGATGGTGGAGGATGGGTTTTTGAACTTGGATACAAGGAACCCTGCATTTTTGAGATTGTAAAAAGCATTGCACAGAGGTTAATAACGTTAAGGTAACTTTAATTACTAAACAATGATTAAACATTGCAAAAACACCCGGAAGTATGTCCAACATCATTCGCCTTCTGTTTTTGTAATGAATTGCACTAGAAGCATGCTATATGCATGCTAGAAATGTCACTTCCTCATAATTCTCTATTTGAAAAATGAATGCAGCCAGGGTGTGCCATCTGACTGGCAGCAGGAGGGCAGGACAAGCAGCTTTATAAAAGTTATATTGAGAACCCAGGAACAGTAGGAGCCAATGGTGCCAGTGAGCTTTTAAAGGCCCAGAGCACACACTAGTAAATGAGTTAGGCCTCTGGTTTCCAGAGTGCAGTAAGGGCTTGACACTAGGCTCCAGGGATAGAGGGGTGGTGTTTAAAGGGGATTTGATGGTGCATTCATGCACCATTAATGTACAGATGTGTCCTGCTGCCCTGTTTGCCTATAAATACCAATCAGACTGCCAGAAATGTAAGGAGCTTGAGCAGAGGCTCTCTAGAGAAGCAAAAAGTTGCCATTCAATCCTCCAAAATTTCAAAGCAGAAAAGGGGAAGGGAGTTGTGGAGAATGGGGAGGGCCTCATGTCATACTGTTATCAGGCCCAGGGAACTGAGGATCGGACTGCCTCCTGCCCAGCAGAGCCACGTAGTGAGGAAAAAGAGCCTGCTTCCCTGTTGTGTAACTGGTGCTGCGGCTTTCCCCCCCCCCCCTGTGACTAAACAGAAACACGACTGCTTCAAGTTAAACCATAAGGAAGGCTTTGTTGTGTGCCTTTTTTGTGACAATGGAAAGAAGACAGAGATGGGTGTCGTCAGACCAGCTGTTGTTCTGTGTTAATGATTCATTTTTTAAAAACGTATCGAGGACTAATTAGATGCACACTTCATGGGTGGGAACTGCAACGGCAGAGACTTTAGCCTTGTGGAAATTCTCATTCTGTACAGAAGTGAAGGTGCAAAACGGGAGCTTGGGGTTGTACCCACAGATCCCACCCCTTGCGTCAGTGTCGCGGCATCATTTGCATGGGAGTCATTTGCATGAGCTGCATAAATTAAAGGGATGAATTGCATGTACGGGACCCATGTGCAGTCCGGTGGTCTTGTGTAGGATCCTGTGCAGGTTATGTCTTGAACATGTGGAGGTCAGCTTTGGGCATGGTCCTCCTGACTCTCAAGGGCTGGTACCTCATGCTACTAGAGGTCGCATGCCAAATGTCATGCCCTGACCCCATGTGGCACGGCACCAGCTTCTGCCTCCACACTCCTTCTCCTCCTGCTCTCTGGATTTGAAAGGGAATTGAGGGAAATTCCCCTTACACAAGAGGGAAATGGAGCAGAGGAAGCATGAGAGATGTCCTTCCATTCCATGTCATTTCTCTGTTCTTTCTGAATCTAGGTAGTGGTATGAGGAGCAATGAAAGTGGGCAGATACGAAGCCTCCTGCCATTTCACTACCAGAGGGGACTGCCTTGTAGCTCAATGTTATACATTCAGTGGAGAACCTCATATCCTCAGTTTTCCCCTTGCAATGATGCTGACCGTCGTAAAGCAGCCTGCATCAGTCGGAAAAGGTGCTCCAACCGTGCATGACTTAGCACGCTGCTGGCAACACTGGTGGGAAGTCCTGCGCTTTCCTTCCTGTGTCATTTTCCATTCTGCTGATCACCAAAGGAGGTAAGATGATAGGGTGAGGCAGGCAGGATGGCGGTAGGGTGGAACAGGGCAGGAAAGGGGCAAACTGGGTTGGGTGATGGGCGGGGAAGGGGTGGGCAGAGGTGGATCAGCTTCTGGGAGGGGTCAGGATTGGCGGCAACAGAGTCATTAATATTCTAAGCTCCTTCCAAGGCTGATCCTGCAGCACACGTCAACATGAGTTATTTTGCGACAGCAAAATAACTGTCCCCGTTCTGAGTAGACCTGCCCACTCCAGGGAGGCTTACTTCCGGGTAAATGAATGATTGTCCCCTTACCTAGAGGAGACCTCTGCAACTGCTCTGCACCATAAGATGCAGCTGTTGACGCCAATGCATCTATTGGGGGGGGGAGGCAGAAGGAATAGGATTGGGCCCTGAGGCAGCCTAGTGGACAAGTTATTCTTGACACCCTCACACCACCTTTTATTTCCACACTGACTGAGGGCCCAATCCAATCCAACTTTCCAGTTCTGGTGCTGACTTGCCAACGAGGCATGCACTGCATCCTGAAGTGGGGGACACTCACAGAAGCCTCCTCCCAGTAAAGGAATATTTTTTTCCCTTTCCTGCATTGCGGCTGCACCAGCACTGGAGAGTTGGATCAGACTGGGCCCTCAATGTTTGTACAGGGTCTTTCTGTCCACCCCCATTTTCACATGGAGAGTTTGGCTATTTGCACAAAGTTTATCATGGGCTGTTTTTGATTAACTCTTCTCTGTGCATGTGTTTACTCCCGACAGGCTGCAGCTATGAGATAGTCCACAAAGCCGAATAAAACACAAACTATTTCATACGCTTGCCGACGTAGTCCAAACAGGCGTGACAGCATGAGCTCCTCATTCCAGGCTTTTGGAGTTGACCTTTGTAGAGAGGAAGTCCCACAAACTGCCTCCAAAGGTTCCAGAAGGCAGAAGGTTATGAGAGCAACAACGCTGTGGCTATTTCTGTAATCGTAGTAGCCTTCTAGGTTTTTTAACAAGGGAAGAACGTGTCAGCACAAACCCCTGCCCTTCAGCCTTCTCTCAGCTCCATTCTTTCTCCAAAGGAACCTCAGATATTTTTTGTTGTTGTTAAGCAGAAACTGAGGAATCATCAGTTTTGTGGGGCCGCTAATGCTACCCTCAGCGCACTTTGACCATAAGACGTAGGGGAGTGTGTTTATTCACTTGGTGACAGAAAAATGAGCGGGAGAAAGAGAGGGGGAGGGAGGTCGAGGGCTGCAGCGGCTGCACCCTTTGTCCTCTTCGAGTAATTCCTTGAACGGCATCGTGCTTCAGAAGTTCGGTCAAGCCTTGCTTTGTTACAGTGCTTTTTTTGAGATGATCTCTGAGGCATGTATTCTAGCAGACCAATCCTAAATCCCCCTCCTGCCGATGCAGCTAAACTACTGGAGTGTGCGCTGCATTCTGCAGGGGGCAGGCAGTCCTGGAGGTCTTCTTAAGGGAACTTTTGTTCCCATGCTTAGGGGTAAGCCGCTGCTACCCAAACGGCTCTACTCAGACCTGTGCCTGTGAACTTTGGTGGCACAAGACTCAGTGTACTAGAAAGGCAGGTTGAAGCCAGGAAGGGGTATAGGATGTCAGCCACTGATACTTCCCCCTTCCTGGCCTAGATCTGCCCCATTCCGCCCCCTCCCTTCCCCATTCCCTCTGCCTCCCTCCTGCTCCTCATGCTGACTTACCAGCACCGGAGCACCTTGGCAGGTTGTGGCTCCTTCTCACGGTAGCCCAGCTGCACCCTGCGGCATCTTGCCTTTTGTGACAGCCATAACGCATGCTGCCCACGAGAACACAAGTTCCGGCAGTGCAGCAGCCCAATAGGACTGGGCCCCAGGTCGCCCCCATCGCCGCCTCTCAGAAATCCCTATTAGGAATGCCTCATTAGTTCAGTTTGGAAACATTTATCTTTTACAGAGTTTTGATTTATTGTATCAGCAAATATTCTGTCGAGTTGAGACGTGATAGTGGCTAGAAGTTTATAGAGTGACAGCAATGATCTTTCCTGTGGGAATGAAGCCTTGGTGGGTTCTGAAATCCTGTTTTTACCCCTTTCACTGAGGAAAATTCCTTATTCCTAGATATTGCTTTTTTTCTCTAGACTCACTGATCGAATGCTAAAAAGTTCAAGCCAGCCTCTGGTGCCATTCTAGTCCCAAAGACACATGATTGCTAAATTTTTCTAATGTAAAACACAAGCACATTTTCTGTTTCTGGCCATCTGCTGGGATTTTATTTATTTGTCTTATTTTGTGCAGCTGTTTGGCTTATTTGTTATTGCTTCGACGCAGCTTTTCCGTTGAATTGATCTACTTGATTCACTGGAAGTCTCAAAAATTTGCCAAGACAAGAAAGGCTGTTTATGTTAACTGACCACAGTCTGGTCAGTTAATATGCAGAAGTCCCAATTAAGGGGGTAATCCTAACCTGGATTTAGGCTGACACAGATACAGTTAAGCCAGCAAAGTTTGGCTGGCACAAAGGACACAGTAAAGTATGTTTGGGCCACTCTCGGAGTCAGAGAGACCAGTACATAGATGTGCGTCATCCTCCCTGACTCTGAGTGGTCCAAACGCGCTTTACGGTGGCCCTTGTGCCGGCCAAACGTTGCTGGCCTAACTCCAGGTTAGGATCTAAATCAATGGGCCTTAATCATGTCTCACTATGTGCTGGATTGTGGCCACTTTTTCTAGATGATGTTGACCCTGCCTTTATTCTGTTCTGAACCTTTATTGGCATAATAAATGTAGCATACAACAGTACAACATGCAGAAGACATGACACACACATTAAGAACAAATATTATAACTATCCTCTATACATAGCTTTAGAAATATGGCCACCTGTCTAGTGTGGGGCTCGTCCTTCTCCACCAGCAGGTTCCGTAATAACAGATCTTCCTTCTGGCCCAGGTTGATAGGCAATAGAGGCGCAAGAAATTTAGCACGCAGCTCCTGCTTCCCAGAGCAGTATAATAGGATATGGGCAGTGATGTCATGCAGGGGAAACGTGGGGGAACTCAGTTCCACTCAGGGGGTGGCCCTGCCCATGGAGTTAATGCGGAATTATTGAAGCCTAGGGGGTGGGCTTAGCGGCTATGTTGGTACGTCCAAAACATTGCTCATTCCAAGCATTTCAAATGGGTTTTCGCATGTAATGATGTTTAGGGCTGAATCGTTTACTCCTGAAGTAAAAACTTAGCAAAATAACAATGTGTGATCGTGGAGAAACGTCATTGGTAACCTAATTATGAGTTAATATGCAATTCCAAGGTTTAATTCCGCGTAATTATATTACTGAACACACCGGACGAAATGCCGCTTGCTGTCTATTTAAACTCGGATTGCACTGGTTTTTTTTACTTCTAGACTACGAAGAGTATTTTTTTTTAACTTCTACACTCACCCCCCCAAAGAAAAAAAACAAATTCTGTTAATGTTCAGTACTCACGGTCATTTTATTGAGCTGATGTAATGTGAATACATGAATCTTTCCGCATAATTAAATCCCATTTTTCGTTCAGCGATTCGCACACCCGTATGCAGAACATGCAGGCATGCTTAAAGACGTTGAAATTAACTTTTACACGCGCGCCGTGCGAGCGAGAGAGCCCCTCCGGCGGCAATCCTCCTCCTTCGCGGCAATGATCTGAGTCAGCCATTTTTGTAAGTCCTCGGCTTCAAGTCTGTGACGTCATGGCTTATCCAGCTATTTAACATCCTTGGTTCCACTAGTTAAAATTAGGGCTGACTCCGCCCACTTCACTCTCCCTCCTCCCCGCTCCCAATTCCTCTGCAAAGAGCTTTTCTTCTTGGTTGGCCGGCACTCAGAGGGTTAAAGGGAGCGACTCCGAATTCCTAGGGGAGCGAAGGGGGAAGAGCTGCAGTGGGGAAGTCCCGTCCTGCACAGCCCCCTTCCTCGCTCCCTCCAGCCACACACGTGGAGTCAGCAGCTGCTCTGGTGAGTCTGCAGCCCACTGGGGAGAAGGCAGTGATGTCATTCAGGGGGAACGGACCAGAACAGGCGTTCCGGATCCTAACGGGCTCTGTGGCTGCTTCCGGGTTCCCCCCCACCAACATTTGAATTTGAACTCAATAGTGAGTTCCTGTTCCTAAATCATTTGAATGACACCACTGGATATGGGGTAAAGAATCTATATCCCCAGACAGGCAATTGCATCTGCGTTCCTCCTTTGGTTGGCCTTTGAATCTACCCCAAAGATCGTTCGAGGGGAAGGCGTTACAATGGGCTAACATAAAAGCCCTACTCTCTTGTGGGCAGCATAAAAACCCTGCCTTTATTCATTTCACATTTCACCCTCTCTTTGTTCTAACGGAATTGCTGATTGGATGAAGGAGTTCAAGAAGTTTGTAGCATCAGTCTGAGACCTGAGGCTAATTAAGAGATACACTGAGGTGAGCCAGTTCAGCAATCTTGGCAATCGGTGGGGCTGCAGGAATGAGGAGCCAAAGAACAGCTGGGGTTTGACACATTAAGATGGACCACAAGATTCTAGCACAAGCTCCAGGCTCAGTATCCAAATGCCTTGGAGGGCTTGACGGACTCTATTAATCTAAGAGGGCAATCCTAAGCAACTTTCCAGGATAAGAGCATGCCGCTCTGAGGTCAGGGAACAAACATTCCCTTACCTTGAGGAGGCCTCTGTGACCAGTGCTCCACTGTAGGATGCAGCACATGCCCCACTGGTACAGCTATGTCAATGCTTGGCTAGGATTGTGCCTAATAAAATCAGCACATAGTTGTGTGCTAACAGTATGGATTACTCATTGCCTAAAACAAACTAGACACTGTACAAAAGATAAGAAAAACAATCCCTCTGTTTGTAGGTTAACAGTGTAACAGTACTTTCCCTCTGCCAATGCAGCTGCGCCAAAATGGCTTGTGCTCCATCCTGTGAGTCGGGAAGTCCCAGTGGTCTCCTGTGGGTAATGGAACATTTATTACCTTACCTGCAGATAAAACTCTGAAGCACAGAAGGGTCTACCTGGACTGGTGTCAGCGATATTGCTGGTGCAGGTCCATGCAGACCTGGGCTGAAAGATCAGGTCCAGGAAAGGGGTTTGATTTTTGTGGCCACTGCTGAACCCACCCCTTTCCAGACCCGAACTGCCCTCCTCCCCGCCCCCATTGCTGCTTCGTTCTGCTCTTCTCATCCCATTCCAGCCTCCTCCTCCTGACCCGGCCTGCTTCCCCTGCCACTTTCGTTGGTGGGCCAGGCCAGTGCCATCACAGTGTGCAAGGCTGCTGCAGCCTCCCCACTGGCATTGTGTGGCTTTGTGCACTGCTGGAAGCCTTTGTGCAACTGCTGTAAGGCAATAGCTGCTGGCAGAGCACCCATTAATGCCCAATAGGATTGGGCTGTAAAATGCACAGCACATAAAGTAAGAAACATTGGAGGAAGATGCAATCAGTTCAATTACTTGAAGTGAACATCTTGTAAATACAGTCTGTTTTTCCTATCCATTGACATCTTACAGAAACCATCTATCACACTGCAAAAGCAAGTTCTGTTTTTAAACTGTTAGTTAGGTGTACTCTGGAAAGGTAAGGATTAACAGCATATATAAGCAACAGCGAGCCCCAATCTAGACATTTCTAGGAAAGACCTTGCTGGAAGGGTTAAGCAGATAAGAGTTAAATGGGGCACTTTTTTTTACATAGACACCCCCAAGGAATTGGAGGAAGAGAGTTGCTGGTGGCTGGCTGAAGACTTCCAACCACAATCCATGGTCATGATTTGAAAGAGAAAATGACTTATAATTAATGGTGGCTGTTCTAGTTAAATATGGGCAGCCCAATCCAATGGAAGGCAATATAGCTGCCGTAGGACTATACTAAGGAAACCCATTGAAAACCGGGTGGACTTCTCTCTCCTGGGCTGTCTGTCCCTCACCCCCCTCCATAGCATCCATTGCAAGCTCTGGCAGCAGAGGTGTATCACATAAGATGACTGGAACATGTGAGGGGAGGGAGATCACACACATTGGTTTCAAGCATGTGAGGGTTTTGTATTGTGCAGAGAAAGCCTTACGTCCATATAGTTGTAGCTGTGCAGAGACCTCTGTACAAACATTAACTGAGCATATAGGGGCTAGACCAGGGACAGTGCAGGCTACCTTACTCTCCCCTTCACACTCTCACTGTGCTAATGAATAGCTCCTTCTGTCTTAATAAATGTCTAACTTTGCACTTCCTTCATCATCTCAAAAAGGGAGCAGTATTCAGGTTTTAGATATATGCACGCATCATGTAATTTGATCATTTGACGGACTAATTGTCAGTTAAAAGAGTGATGAATAATCAACCAGCAATTCTTTTGGCTTTTCAACCTTAAGAGATGAAAATGCTGATTTCCCCTCCCTTGCCCAGTCCTTTGGAGGATGAGCAACCCCAGGCCAAAAGGTCCCGGTGCGTCATATCTTAGGAGAAGCTGGGAGAGGAGACATTGGCTTTGCCAAGAGGCGCTCCCCTTTTCCGCAGCTTGGCTCGCTGCCTGAGAACAAAATAAACACTTGGCACTAAACAGCCAAGCAAACAAAGCCTTGCAAGGCCTGCAGAGGTTGTCCGGATTTCTGACTAAGCCCACATCTCATCACGGCCCGTTGGTTCATTTACAGGGATCTTGTTCCAATAGCACTGACTCAACAGCATGTTTCTAATTTGTAGGGTAGTTGGTAGTCCGGTGCACTTAGCTCTTAAGAGGGTCTAAGCTCCAAGTAAGTGTAAGAGAAGCGTTCTCTGCAGGATTTGACAGTACTAGGTGTGCGTATTGCATGGGAAAAAGTTCCGGAACATCCGAGGATGCGAAGTGGGCCAATCACAGGATGCCATTCTAAGAATGGGCCAAAATGCATGGAAAAGTCCTATACCCAAACGTCGCCCGTCCCAAGCTCGGAAAAGTTCCAACAACAGGTATGACAGCTGTTTTACTCAGAGCTGGGTGTGCTTACTGCAGGACAGAAAGTCCGGGAACTTTGGAGTACCCGGAGTGGGCCATTTCCCCCAGGGCCAAGTCTGTACATGGGCCAAAATGCATGCAAAACCATGAAACGTCAGACTTGGCCCTGGGGGAAATGGCCCACTCCGGGTACTCCAAAGTTCCCGGACTTTCTGTCCTGCAGTAAGCACACCCAGCTCTGAGTAAAACAGCTGTCATACCTGTTGTTGGAACTTTTCCGAGCTTGGGACGGGCGACGTTTGGGTATAGGACTTTTCCATGCATTTTGGCCCATTCTTAGAATGGCATCCTGTGATTGGCCCACTTCGCATCCTCGGATGTTCCGGAACTTTTTCCCATGCAATACGCACACCTAGTACTGTCAAATCCTGCAGAGAACGCTTCTCTTACACTTACTTGGACCTTAAACCCTAAGTGCACCGGACTATGGGGCCTTAGCTGGATTCAGTTGCTAACGCGTGTGTGCTTTGCCTGTTGTGGAGCCTTCCGGCTAGAGTTGTAAGTGTAATACATACATGGAAGCTGTAAGCTGGGGAGGAGAAAGAAGGTCCATGGATAGCAGGTCCATGCGGGGGTGCTGCAGGGGGTTCAACCAGGGATTCTGCAGTCATGAGGTCTAACACACCAAAGTCTAACACACCAAAGTCTAACACACCAAAGAGGGGCAGGCGACATAGTTGTAAGAAAAGCAGGATTTCGTGTTGGGTAAATGGGACAAAATGGGACAATGGCTTTTTTTTCAAGTGTGGCATACCTTGAAACCAGGTTCTCCCAAAGTGTCTTAGGGGTTAATCCTAACTTCCCAGCAATGGGGTAAGGGCAATGCAACTCTGGGGTAAGGAAACAAGCATTGCCTTACCTCGAGGAGTCCTCCGTGACTACTACTCCACTGCAGGATGCAGCACATGTCCCCATTGACACGGCTATGTCAGTGCTGGGAAGTTGGTTAGGATTGCGCCATTATTCTGTGCCGTCAGGGTAGTTTGCCTGAGGACAAAGTCATTTGCTTGGGCTGGGCTGCTCTTCAGCACCATCACTATGGATGGCCAAAGGGTGGTATTTCAGGTGTCAGAACAGCAAGCATCAAGTAACACAAGGAGCCGGTCTTTATAAGACTAGACTGTCTAGTCTTATAAAACTGCTGATTCTGGCCTGGTTTTACAGCTGGAGCAACAGCCAGACCGTCCCTGCCTCCAGAATGCTAGCCCTGAGGTCAGAATCCCCAAGGGCATGGAACTAATGTCCTCCACTGAAACATTTCTGCCAACTTGGCAACGACTGTGCTCAGGCCACCCCCTCCCCTTTTGCTGCGTACAGCATCTCACGACCTGTTCTGTGCACAGGGCCGGCTGCCTCCCCAACCCAAATGCAAAGAATAGAGGGCAGGACAACTTGTGCTCTGCAGAGTTAGGATGAGCTATTTCAGAGCAGAGAACATCCTGCTACTCAGTTGCAATCTAGTTGTACAATGTCATCATCTTCTCCCTGCTCCCAGCTTGGTCTCCCTCCCTCCCAAGCATCTGTGCTTGTCCACAGCCTTCCTGGCAACAACTATTTCTCCTATCCATTGTTTATGGGCAAGTATGTTGCAGAACCCAGATTTTAGCCTGCTTGAACCCTAAAGACCGGCTCTTCACATGTTCAGTGAACACACGGGGTGGTGGTGGTGTCCATACTGCATCACGGTGGCAAGCGTGGCTCCCTCCTGATATGCATTCATTAGGCCACCTGGAGAGAATCCCTCCTCTCTGCGACTGGGGACTCTGCTTTTCAAGGGGCATGAAGGTGTTTTTCTCTGTGTGCATGAAGGCTCCCTACAAATGTTCAAATGAAGGTGTTTAAGTTGGGGACAGAAACCACCACTGAATTGCCCCCTCCACCGAGTGTAATTTATGGTACTGAACCTGCATTAAACAGGTGTGCTGGCTTTACCCTTATTGGATAAGGGGAGGGGGCAGGGAGAGAGGCAAAATGGGGGAGGGAGGAAGTAGGATTAGCAGCATTCATGTGCAGCTGTATCCTACCCTTCTTCCCTCTCCTCGCTTCTGTACCAGCAAAATAAGTGGCACAGTACTGAACAGATCCATAGGGGAAGCAGAGGTTCCAGAACATTCCCTTTAAGGAGACCTCCCCGACCAGTGGTGTCAAGCATAAGGCCTGCAGGCCGATATGGCCTGCGGAAACTCTTTGTCTGGCCCTCGGAAACTTCTAGCACCACCATCAGCTTCTGGCCACTGCTGAACTGTGCTGAGGTGTCACTGCTAAAATGGCCCCCTGCATGATCATTGGACTCCCCTGTATCTTGAAAATATGATCAAGATTTGCATGTTGTATCTTTTGTCATTTGCAACTGATGAGTTCCTAAGTAAGAAAAAAGTGCTTCTTTCTGGCCTACTTCCTGGCCTCTCTGGCACACTTGCGTAGGTGGGGGCGGTATTATTTAGTACTAGTATAGTTTGGGGCAATCCTATCCACACTTACCTAAGAGTAAGCCCAATGTACTCTAATGGGATTTACTTCTGAATAGACATGGATAGGTTTGGGCTCATAGTCAAATAACTTGGAGGGAGACATTAGAGGATAATTTCTCTGCCTGGCTTTGTTGTTATAGCAACAGAGGAGTCTACCAATTTTGACCCTGGCAGATTGAGGAGGGCCCTGTACCAGCATTTCCCCTGTCTCCATCACCACATGGCATGAGCAATTTCTTCTTAGGGCGCACTCCTAACCTGGAGTTAGGCCGGCACAGTTAGGCCAGCAAAGTTTGGCCATCACAAGAAACACCGTAAAGTATGTTTGGACCACTCTCGGAGACAGGGAGGCGAGCACTTAGATATGTGCCATCCTCCCTGACTCCAAGCGTGGTCCAAATACGCTTTATGGTGGCCCTTGTGCCAGCCAAACTCAAGGTTAGGATTGCGCTCTTACAGCGCAATCCTAGTGTGCCCCTTGCGTCGACACAACATCATTGCGATGAGGCGGAGGACTGGCGTGCAGGCGCCAAGCAGTGCAGCACTGAATCTGAAGCCAATGCTGCTCATAGCGTCTGCTTCAGAGTGCCGACGGAGAACCTCCCCTGCGCCGACCAAAGACGGTTGGTGCAAGGGATTCTCCATCCCGTATAGGGACGAGGATTGGTGGGAGGGGGAAGGTGGGAGGTGGGACTTGAGCGGGGCTTGCACACGCTAGGCCATATCCTAAGCCCATCAGGGAGGTTGCGCGGCCCCAACTCAGGCCGTGCGATCTCCTCGAATCTGTGCCTGCTCTTTAGCAGGCGCAGATCCAAGGAGCACATAGGGGAGGCTGGAGCTTCCCCTATGGTATGGGAGTGCACGCTCCCTTGCCGCCGGGAGGCTCCAGGTCGTCCTAAGAAGCGCTGAATATGGCGCTGGCCCATCGGCCTCACCAGTCTGGCGCTGCTTGGGATTGCGCCCTTAGGGTCTTCCTGAATAGCACTCTTTCCCTCCCTCTCTCTCTGTGTTACCCTTTTTAAACCTCACCTTTCATTGAACTAATAGAAGATTTCGTTATGGCAAGTAAGAGGTTTAAAGAAGGTCACATTACTCTTTTAATCGAGTCACTTTGCCAAATATTTACTAGAATAGGGCTGATGCTTGTAAAAGTATAAATAGTTGGTTACTTATTTAAATAAAAAGATCCTCACAGCCTTATTTGGTATGATCCTTTGATAGTGTTTATGTTTAAAACAGAAATAATAAGAGGATTTCCATTGTAGATTCCACTGGTGAAAAAGAAAGAAACATTTCCAGAAAGAAATTAGTTATCTATCCTATAAAAGTTGATACAAACCACACAGCTTAGAAAGGTCTGATATGGTATAAACATGTCAGCTGTGAACATTTGCTAATAAAATATTTGTTTAGTGGTAAGAATGCTGCAACCCAAACACTTCATAGCTTTCAAATACCCTGGAAATAGGAAAGTGTTGAACTGAAAATTTAACCTAACATTAACTTAAACTAAATGGACCACAAATTCAAACGCTGTTAGTTCAGCGTTTGAATTTGTCATGTTAAGCGGGTTGTCACGATGTGTCTCAAAACAGGGTTTCTGATTTGTAGAATGAAGAGACATGTTCGGTCCTGGTGGAATAAAGGCAAATACATTCCATGTTCCCTCTGGACATGTTGATTAAATCTTGTCAGAAAAAAGGAGTAATTATAAGGATTGGCCGAGATCCAAAGAGGCTTGCATATCGTTGGGGAAAGGGGTAGGGGGTATTGTTGATTTTCTCTTCTTCTGGCAGCTACTTGAGCCTCATGTTAGGCTGTTCTGGAGGTTTCCCCAAACATTCTGGATCCCTTTTTTAGGAGCACAGCTTGCCACTGAAAAGGAGAGTCTGGGAATCTTCCATGTGTCCATAGCAGATTGTGCACAGCCTTTTAGATCCTGCATATTGGCATGTGCTATTGAAGTCTTTCAGGGCAAAATGTAACAACCTCACAGCATAAGCCTACTCACCTGCTCTGCTGGTGCTGCATTCCCTACACTGGTAGTAGGTACTGTGAATGTGACATAAAACATATTTGCGACACTGCGCAAGTTGGCATGCCAGTGCGGAGGCCTGCGCCACCCTGCCGATGCTGCATCCATGAAGAAGACTGCTGATGGAGTTAAGTAAAGTACCGCGAGGCAGGAAGGCCACAGCAGTGTGGAATGGAGGCAGGGGAGGGCGGAACAGGAAGCAGATCAGGCCTAGGAGGGAGCAGGATTGGCAGAGCAGGCCTCCATCTTATCCAATCCTTACTCCAGAGCCTGAACACCCTACTCAGGGCTGCTCAGATTTGCACCAACTAAATAGCTGGCACAGATCTGAGTTTTTTTCATTGGGGAAAAAAACTTCTTACCTTGAGGAGGTCTCCGGCCTGCTTCTATTGAGCACTGGATACAGCAGAGGCTATGTGGCCCCACTGTGCCAGCATTAGTTAGGATTGGGCTGCCCATCTAACAAGGGCTTAGGGTGCAATCTTAACCTGGAGTTAGGGCAGCACAGTTAGGCCAGCAAAGTTTGGCTGGCACAAGAACACAGATGTGTGCCATCCTCCCTGACTCTGAGGGCTCAATTCTGTACTGTGCTAGAATGGCGAGGCTGGCCGGCCAACACCATATCCAGTGCAGAGCGGGTGCAGATCTGAGGAGACTGTGTAGCCCAAATCAGGGTCACGTGGCCTCCCAGATGGGCTTAGGATACGGCCGTATGACCGCCTCCTGAGCCCGCCCATGTCCCGCCCCAACCTCCCTACCCCCCACCAATCACTGTCCCGGAACGGGACAGTTCCTCCCTTGCGCCGACTGGCTTCAGTTGGCGCGTGGAAGGCTCCCCGTCGGCACTTTGAAGCCGACACTACTTGTAGCATTGGCTTCAGAGCATTAGCGCCTACACGGGGGTGCTGCTTGGCGCCCCCGCATCAGTGCTAATAATGTAGCACCAACACAACGACATTGCATAAGCGCTATGTCCGTTTTAGGATTGCGCTAGAATTGCGCGATGGAAAATTGGTTAGGGTTAGAGTAGATGACTCAGTACCTGCATTGAAGATTTCCTGACCAGGAGGACCTTTGCCTTTTTATTTCTGGATTCAGTCTGAACTGAAGATAGTAGGAGGAAGGCATTTGCAAGAACACATCTGTTTTATATATACACTAGCTTTTTGTCACCCGGCGTTGCCCAGGTAACAAAATGATCTTCCAGAGTTTGTGAGTGTTGCACCCCTTCTCGCCCCCCATACCGACGGGAGCTGAACCCGGACTCTAACGGTGTCGGGAGCGTTGCCGCTCGCCTCGGCAACTCCGGAAACTACGGATTCAACGCCGATTTCGGCTGTTTTCGACCATTTTCATGTGGGGCCCCCTGTGCAATCCCATCCTCGGGGGCGCTGGGGGGGCCTGACCCCCGCAGTGTTTGTCGCCAGGTCGCAAGGCATGCGCATTCCGAGTTTGGGGCCAATCGCTCCAGGCGTTCCAGCAGGGCATGATGGATGTTTTGTTTTGCACCCCTTCTTGCCCCCCACGCTGAGGGGGGGCCGAACCCGGACTCCGACGGCGTCGGGACCATCGCCCTCATCCCCGCAACCCCGGAAACTACGGATTTGACGCTGGTTTTGGCCATTTTTGACCATTTTCATGTGGGGGTCCCCCCACATACCCCCACCCCTGGGATCACTAGGGGGGCCCAACCCCTGCAGTGTTTGTTGCCAGGCCGCTAGGCCTCCGCATGCCGAGTTTGGTGCCAATCAGTCCAGGCGTTCCAGCAGGGCATGGCGGACGTTTTGTCTCGCACCGCTTCTCGCCCCCCACGCCGAGGGGGGGCTGAACCCGGATTCTGACGGCATCGGGACTGTTGCCGCTTGTCCCAGAGACCCCGGAAACTACGGATTTGATGCCAATTTTGGCCGTTTTTGACCGTTTTCATGCGGGGACCCCTGCGTACCCCCATCCCCGGGGGCGCCAGGGGGGGTCTGACCCCCGCAGTGTTTGTCGCCAGGCCGCAAGGTGTATGCGTGCCAAGTTTTGTGTCGATCGCTCCAGGCATTGTGGAGCCTATGCAGACCACACACACACACACACACACACACACACACACACACACACACACACACACAC
>JAJKFI010000105.1:2411789-2427725 GCA_029204185.1 Lerista edwardsae | reverse complement strand
CTACTACTACTACTACTACTACTACTACTACTACTACTACTACTACTTCACTGCTTTTAAATAGTATTTTGACCTAATCTTGCTTTCTGTCAGGGATGTTTCATGGTTGTGCAATTGCTGCAGTCCAAGAATGCTAGTTTGCATTCCAGAAGTGTCATTTGATTACGTCACGATGACAGCACTTCCTGCTTGATATCACTTCCAGCTATGACATCATTTCCAGGTTAATTACATCACTTCTGGTCAGCGACAGGATCTACAAACGACCTGGGGGAATGCTGGGCGGGACGTAGGTGGGACATCCGGGTGATTGGCAGCCTGTCCGCGGCGATCCGCAGCTGCCCTGGCCTCGGGGGAGCTCCTGCTTGCTGCAGAGGATGGGTGAGGGTCGCGCCGGGTGCCTGGGCAAGCAGCAGTGGGGCGTGCTAACCGGGGGCAGCCCCCCCGGCCAGGACAGCTGCAGAACGCTGCGGACGGGCAGCCAATCACGCGGAAGCCCCGCGTAAGTCCCGCCCAGCGTTCCCCCAGGTCGTTTGTAGATCCCGTCGCTGCTTCTGGTGGGACTTAGCATGAGTGCCATTCTAAAAAGTGGGTCCCATTCTAAAACGTTTGAGAACCACTGGTCTAATGGAAACAGTACTGTACAGAATGGTGCCACTGATGGCAAGAATTTCATTCCCTATTATTTGCAAAAAAATTCACAGTTGATTTCTTTCAAAGTTTATCTTAGAGCTTTGATAAACTCATATTGTATCAGCTCAGTTCCAACAAAGCTTTTTGGCTGCCAAAAATGTTATGTAAGAGAACTCAATATTCTGGAGACCTTTCAAGTAAACTCTGATCTACCTATGTTTTTGTCACACTAAAAGAGCATTTCTTACACATTTTGTTTGGCAAATGAAGTTATCATTAAGACAATATTCATATTTCTTTAATGCAATTATTAAAACAAGTGGTCATCCTTTCTTAAATGTAGTGAGAACTGGATGTATTCTTGTCTCGAAGAATCAGCATGTGGTTGCTCGAGAACGTAAGGCAACCAAGAAACATTTGTTCTATATATTGTAGATGATCACTGGAAGTGGCATCTCTGCATGCCTTATAATTCTTGAGTCTAGTTTATTCACTAGTTTTATTGCATGCCGTATACATTAAATAGTTAATGAAACTTAAGTGGAGCATTTCAAATGTTTTATTCTTTGCCCTCTTCTCCCTCCCTTAGCGCATTGTTTGAAACTTGACTGGAGAAAGCAGTTCTAGTCCAGTAGCCTCCAAGAGAGCTGGAAGAATGTTTCACTCCACTGTTCTGTCCACTGGAAAGTGTGCTTAAATTGCTATACATTCCACGAGACAATATACTGCACATTTGTTACAGTTTGGCAGCTTCAAAGCAAAGTTAATTGTAGTGGTAATTTGCAGTTTTATGCTATGCAACCCAAACTGTTTACAAACTAGAAAAAAAAAGCTGAATTATAGTCCAGACTCTATCTGTTCCATGCCTTGTGCAGCCTGCCAAGTAAATATGGCTTAATTTCATCCAACGGTGAAATTAACTAGACTGGATTAGCAAAGAGCCAATTTCATCTCCTATGGGAATGAAGCAAGAACTCTTGAATGAGTGAAAGTACATACATGAGTACTCTCTAAGTACATACATGAGTATTTACTTATACATTACCACTGGAATGCATGAGCGCATACATGATATATTATTAAAATAAAAATAAACTTGCTCTCGAAATAGTGAAAGTAAACAATCCTGAATGTTTTTTTTTACTTTTAAAAGAACTATAAAACAAAATAAATAATCCCTTATGGTGAGTGAGTGAGTGAGTGAGTGAGTGAGATGGCCCAGGCATTATCTCATAGTTCATAGTTGCCCGTAATATAGATATTTATTGCAACAGGCCTGCTTGTATCCTGCTCAGAGTAGGTATAAGATTTTCCCTAGATTTTAGCACAACCCATTTAATAGTTATTTTTTTATTTGATTTTTATACCGCTTTTCTAAAACTCTAAGCAGTGTACATAAAACATTAAAAAACCATTAAAATAACATATCAAGATTAAAACAAAACAATAATAAAAACAACAGTAAAAGAGCAGAACAGTCTAGTATAAATAGTATAAACAGCATAAAAGTTAAAAAATAATACTTAGCATTTCTATAGAAGTTTAGGGTATTCAACCTTATTCCCATTTATTATCTTACAGTTGAAAACAATTCTGTAAACTAGGTTAGTATAATCCCATATGGGGGAAGGCTGAGCCCTCCTAGTGAATTTATGACGGAAGCAAAGTTCAAGTAGGTAACATTCTGACTTATGGCAACCTCTCTTATTGTTGCACTATGGCACAGGTTGACCAGAATCCATGGCATGGAGCAGAAGGAGATGGCAGAGTCACGAAGTAGTAAAGCAGATTGTATCACTCCAGGTTCAAGTGGGGCTGCCATTTTTTTGAATGCTCCCTCCATAAAACAAAGTCCCTCATGATAAAAAATAAAAGAACCCCATCACTGGTATATCATGGAGAAACATTGTAGTCCGGGCCCATTAATTCCCGGTTAGTGTTAGTTTGCACTAACTAAGGGCCCAATCCTATCCTACTTTTCAGCACCGGTGCAGCCAGTTGCAGACCCAGCCAATGGGCTGCCCAGAGACAGAGGAGGAGGCGGTCCGCCCCCTCCACTGTTTCCTTGCCTCCGTGTGCTGCTTTGCTCCGCCCCCACACCACGCCAGGCTCCATTTTGGAGCCATACAATGGCAGGGGTGGGGCAGGAGAGCCAAAAGTGCTCACCTCTCAGCAAGGCGAGGTGCCTCATCGCCACCCTCCTCCCACCCCCACGGACACAATGGTAGGTCCGTGACTGGGTGCAGCTGCAATGCAATCCCCAAGTAAGGGAATAATTGTTCCCTTGAGTTGAGGAGGCTTCCGTGATAGCTCCCCCAGCACAGGATGCATGCACAGCTTGTCGGCATGGCTGCTTCAGTGCTGTAATTTTGTATTGGATTGGGCCCTAACTAACTAAAAAGGAAAAGGAGTTTTGAAGCCTGTAATTCAGAGGTGCAGTCCATCCTACCACTTTATTTCACTGCATGCATAGACCAGATCATCAAGGCAGGACACAAAATACAAATGTTCTTACCATGACGATGACAGTTCTATGCGCCACTTCCAAGTCTCTGTCTACAAATCTCTAACGTTTTTATTTACATGAGCTGCTAGAAACTGGAAGGGGAAAAATCAGTTTTAATACAGGGAAACCTGAAGGCCACAGAAATGCAGAAAATCAAATTAAAGCAAACCTAAAGTTCATCTGACTCCCCTGCCCTGAAAACCAGAAGTGTTTGTGTAGGGATACAATATATTTTAACAAACATTAAGAAAACAAAGAAATCCCTATAAGAAATTCCAGATCTTTCCAGCAATGGAGAATAAATGCACCCTGGGGACATTCAAGCACATTTGCTTGTTTCCTCTCTTCCTTACAGTACTGTAAAGTGATGCTGGTTTTTGTGTTGATTGCAGTCCGCATTCCTGGAAAGGCAAAATGACACCATGGTGGTGGTTTCAAAGAACTAGATCCAATCACTGTTCTAAAGGCTTATCTGAGATGTTGCGGGCTTGTGCCCCCATGTAGCTTGGACATTTAGAACACAATGTACAGACTTGGGTTGATAAAAACTTCCATGAATAGCCTGAAAAATCCTTCTCAGATCTAGCAAATGCGTCCATATAAAGCTGGTGTTTGTGGAGACAGACCACTGCTCCACCTAGCTCTGCGTTGTCAACACTGATCAGCTGTGGCTTGCTGGCGTTTCAGATGGGGTCTTTCCCAGTGCTGCCTCAAGATGCAAGAGTGCAGTCCTAGCCAACTCACCAGCACTGACATAGCAGTTCCAGTGGGGCATGTTTGGCGTTCTGCAGTGGAGGAGAAGTCCCGGAGGACTCCTCAAGGTATGGGAATGTGTGTTCCCTTACCTTGGAGCTGCATTGCCCTTACCCCAGTGCTGGAAGTTGGTTAGGATTGTGCCCTGGGAGATGCAAACTGGGACCCTCTTCCATTGAGCTGCAACTTCTCCCCATCTGTCACATGACTCCTTTAGCACTGGCCTAGCACTAGCATGACTCCTTTAGCATGTGTCACATGACTATGCAGAATCCTAAATAATTGGTACGGTGGAAATTGTATTGTGCACAATACAGGTGGAAATTGTATTGTGCACAATACAATACAATGTATTGTATTGTGCACAATACAAGTTTTGGCCCAAAAACTTGAGGGCTTTTTTCAAAACAGTGGGAGGCATAAACCTCTAGCAAAGTGGCAGTCTGTCACTGGAAGCTTCTTCCACCAACAGAAGCAGGGTTGGGGTCTTTCTGTGAGAGCGCAAACCTAAACTGGAGTTAGGCCGGCATGAGCTAAACCAGCAAAGTTGGGCAAGCCCAAGGGCCACCGTAAAGCATTTTTGGACTACTTGCGGAGTCAGTGAGGATGGCTCATATCTGTGGCCCAAATATACCTTACTTTACGGTGGCCCTTGGGCTGGCCAAACTTTGTTGGCTTAGTTTATGCCGGCCTAACTCAGTTTAGGATTGCGTCCTGAGTGAAATAGATCCTTGCATCAATGCAACTTTCACCCTCTGCTGCTGCTGCTGCTGCTGCAGCAGCAGCAGCAGCAGAAGAAGAAGAAGAAGCAGCAGAAGAAGAAGCAGCAGAAGAAGCAGAAGAAGCAGCAGAAGAAGTCATACTTGCTAATGAATTATAATAAACATGCTAAATGTGTAGCCCAAGGAATGTTCAAAACTGTTCATATATTCATTACCTTGGTAAGTCTTCTTCCAACAACTGTGTAAAGCAGATGAGCATTATTAGTTGTCACTTTGCAAATGGGGAGAGGCTTACTGAGACGCATAGCCAACTGGTAGCCAACACCAGCATTCCTTACTACCTGGATGCTGTAAAGTTCCAGTGCTGGGCTGCAGCGCAGGTGCTAGAGCTAGTTAGGATTGGGCTCTGAGTCACATAATTTATTGCATGAACAACATTACCAAAAAGAGAATCCGTAAAAGAGAGAAAGAGAATCCGTAACATCTGTATCATCATAACTTCAATAAGTTGATCTAGAGCAGCAGTTCCTGGATACAGTGTAAAATGCAGTGGGATTTGAGCTAATTTCAGGTGGGTTGTGAAGCACCTAGAGCAGCCATATTGAAAATACGGGATGCTGGAAAGAGGGAGGGCTGCGTGGTTGTTTTGCCTGTGCCAAGGTTGTAAATAGGCTTTTTTTCTTTCTGATTCATTTTGCAATTGGAAACTGGCTGAGAAATAATCCATTTTATTGGTGCACTCTGAGGAAAACAGCAGGCTATGGCACCACAACGAGGGCACGTCTGCCCATGACATCAGTTCTGATGGGTCCCCGACAGATTGTCATTATAAAAAGTGGGTCCCGGTGCTAAAACGTTTGAGAACCACTGCTCTGTTGCCCAACTTTTCCATCTCTCTACCATTTCTGGGTCTGTGTCAACAAAAGGGCAGCATGTTAAGATTTGTAACTTGAAAGACAGAATCCATCCCCGTTTACCATCATCTGTAGCCTTGTCATTCTATGAGCTGTCATTGGCCCAGGCTCCGCAAGGAATCTCCTCTTAGACAAGTTCCTTAAACGATTTGCTTGGAACTCACATTGGGAGTCCACTCAACATGTACATCATTCTCAGAGCAGTTTGTTTTCAGTGTATTGATCTTCCCTACACAGCCTTGTTGGGAGCAATTGCCATCTTAGCAACTCAGCATGTATCTTTGACGGAAGTCTTTCTATGCTAAGTTAAACCAGCTGATTTATTTGATGTAACAAGCCAAGGCCAGCAACTAAGCTGCCTTGGGTGCAAGCAGAAAGTATGGGAGATGCAAGATCTTCTTCCTGTAATAGCCATTTGTACTTCATGGGGTGCCATTCTGGATGGCCCTCAGGCTGTGATCCTGTCCACATTTATCTGGGAGTAAGCCCCATTGGTTGTCCTGGGACTTACTTCTGAGTAGATATGAATAGGATTGAGCTCTCAATCTAGGGAAGTCTTAGGGTTCTGTCACTGAAGTGGGAGCTGAAAAGCCCCCAATGTGTGACCAAAGCACTGTGCACCATGGTTAGGATCCTAATAATCGTATTTAGGGCGCAGTCCTTACCTGGTGTTAGGCAAACACAGTTAGGCCAGCAAGGTTTGGCTGGCACAAGGGATACTGTAAAGTATGAATAGACCTCTCTCCCAGTCATAGAGGCCAGCACACAGACATGCGCCATCCTCCGACTCCAAGAATGGTCCAGATGTGCTTTACCATGTCCCTTGTGCCAGCTAAATTTTGTGCCAGCCTAACTCCAGCCTAACTGTGCCAGCCTAACTCCAGGTTAAGATTGTGCCCTTAAAGTGTTCCAGGCACCATATAAAAGGCCATAGGGAGAAAAGACTTTTAGACATACACACAGGGAGATGTTCTGATTTATCCCAATTAACAGAGTACTCAGACAACACAGGCCACGGCTTCTGCTACTTGGAGCAGTTTTGAAATCAAATACTCTGGGCCTGACAATATGAGAAAAGCATCATCTATATACAGAAGAAAATCTCATGTACTTTATTTTCCAACAGAATGTCCTTTTTTATCTCCTCCTGTATTATTAAGCCAAGGGTTCTGATGCCAAACACAGTGATATCCACAAAAGATAAAATATGATAAAAACATTCACACTATAATGTTTCCATTTCTTTGCACTGAGGTATTCAAAATGTAATTCCTCTCGATAGCATGGCCTAGATGGGCCAGAAGATATATTGCAGTGGAATAGGTTAGGAAAGAAGGCCAAATAATGTTTTGTGCCGAGGTTGTTTTTTTCCTCCCTTCACTCTTTTTTAAAAAAGAAAAAAAACCCAATGGAAATTGCAACTAGCTTCTGCTATGGCTTTTTGAATGGTGCCTGTCCTTGTGGTTTCCATTTGTATTTTAAATCTGGCTCTGGAGGGAGCAATTTTTTCAACTTCCTGCTGATTGTGATATGAAAGGGAAATACTTTATAACTTAAATCACAAACGTGATGGTGGGCAGGAGGTTGGGCATGGCTCATTAAGTACCATCAAATTAGTACTGAAAGAAATCCACCCTTTTCATTAATTCAATTTATAAAACCTTTATTGGCATTAAAAAAAACAAGGAAAGAGAAAAGTGTACAACAGTATCAGTTGATACCTTGATATTACAAACAAAGGAGGAATAATCATGGAGGTATAAACTGGAAAGGTGGTGGGGAAAGGGGTTGGGGAAGGGGTTTTGACTTAGAGACCGCTAGTAAAAAATCCGCTACCAAGTTGGAGATAGTCGCCGAATTATCACTTAAAAGGATAGGCAGAGGGTCAGCAAAAGAAGCAGAGAGAGAAGACAAGAAAGGTTCAAGGATATTATTCCGTAGCCGGACAACGAAGTAATATATGATCTAAAGTATCTGGCTCAGATGAGCAAAAAAGGCTAAATCTGTCATTGTGTGGTATGTTTGAAAATCTGCCAAGATGAACGGCTGATGGAAAGATGTTTAGCCTCTCTAGCATGAATGCTCTCCTTTTGCTGGGATTAATTTACTGAAATAGTTTGAGGGGCTCCTCTCCATTATAGCTTTGTTAGGGCCTGATCCTATTGGGCATAATGCAGGCAGTATAAGCGTATTGCCCATGACGCTGTCACACAAGATAGTGTAAAGTGCCTCCAACGCGGGTGGTAAGCCATTACTACCATGGCAACACTAGCCCCACGTGGCCTGGGAGCTCCACAAGCCAGCGAGCAGCGAGTCCACCGGTTGCCAGCATTGCGGGCTTTCTGGGCGGGATCAGAGAGTGCTCCAGGATAGGGGGAGGGGAGGAGCAGGGGATGGGACTGGATAGCTGCTGGATCCCTACCTCCATGTAGGGCCACACGGCCTTACATGGCAGGCCTTGTATCTACACTGGCTAAATAACCAGTGCAGAGGTGAGTAGACTGCTTGCCCACCCTGCACCCTTACCATGGGGAAAGGGGGTGTCCTCTTCCCCCACGGAGCCTCCCATGGCTCTGGCTATGGCTGCACTCCTGGTCAAGCAGCTTCAGATTGGGCTGTTAATATTTGTAATAACCACCCCAGCTACCTTTTCTCAAGATGCTCACTGTAGCTTGGTTCCTAAGCTCCAGGTTCACGTGTCACATCTCCCAAGTTCTGGAACATTTTGTCTGCCCATCTTGGGTTCCTTACTACTACCCTTTTCTTAGCATTGAGTGCAACATGTAAATGCTCCAGCTATGGGCTGGAATCCAAATAAGGGATAGGCGTAGGTGAGAATGAACAATGCTCCTGGCATTACTGTTCTTTGGAGTCTGCTAATTACTGTGGATATGTTGCTTTTCATTGCAAGATGGAGACACAATCCATCAAAATGAGAATGGGCTAAAAATGTAAACATACCAGAGCTTGCAGGCCCCCCCCCCAAATATTGGGGGCGGAAAATCTGGTGTGCTTTCCTGTGATTTTTTGGGGGGGATCAGAGGTCCTTTTTTGGCACGGGAAACGATTTATCTCCCACTATAGTACAGGGCTATGCTCACTAGGCTGATGTTTCTTAAAGTTAAAACAGCCAGCTATTTTCGATATTAAGATTTGTGGTTTGGAGTTATTCCAAGGTTTGTTCCCAAGGCAATTTAGTACGTATAATGTCCAAAGAGAGGATTTCAGTCACATGCCCTCACAGTGATCATCAACAGATGTTTCAAAGGAAGGTGCAGGAACCCCACAGTCAGCAGGTGTTTGGATACAAGATGGGGCTTTCAAAGAGGCTTCCCTAAAGAGGCAGTAACTTTAATCTGCAAGTGTTAGATTTCATGCTGTCTCTTGCCAGTCTGAGCCACATCGGTCGTGCTGCCCTGGCTGCCCGTAAAAATCCATCCCTGTTTCAGGCCACCCGTTTCTCCCCCCCTAGAAAGCACCATAAATCGGAACCAATGTAGAGCTAAATTACATGTTACACAGGCGAGCCATGATCAGATTGCTCAAAATTTTGACCATTACTTACAAATCAGCGCCAGCTGCTTTGATTGGCGCAAGGAAGCAGGGAGTTCTAACATTTCCCGTCACACCATATTCCCTATTGGTACAGGTCCCTAAAGCCACTGTTGACTTCACTGGGGAAAAAGATAACAGGACTAATTTATTAAGGGCCTGATCCTAATCAACGTTCCAGCGCCGATGCAGCTGTGCTGTGCATTGCATTGTGCGGTGGTGGGGCAATCATGGAGGCCTCCCCAAGCTAAAGAAACATTTGTTCCCTTACCTGGGGTCTGTATTTTGGCTGCATCAGTGCTGGAAAGTTGGATAGGATTGGACCCTAAAGGAATGTTAATACCACCTGTGGAACTCATAAATGCTTCCTCATTAGGACTGTAGCATGTGAATGGCTCACCTGCATGCAGTTACTAATGCCAGTGGAAGTGGAAACACATTTCTACGTCCCAACAGCAAAAGGCACTGCAGAAAATCAAAAGCCACAGTATCATCCAACTCACGTTTGAGAGTGTGCCATGGATGATGGACATCTTTGCTTGCTGTTAATTAATATTCTCGTAAGCCCACAGACAGCATGCAAGACCGTAGGAGGAAACAATACATCTGCAAGCACGGGCAGAAAGTTCTGCCTGCCAAATTTGGCCATTGCGCCTTAGATAAATAACTTCTCAGTGACGTGCTGTGCTGAAATTACATAAACAGCAGAAATTACTAAGACCTCAGCCACAGGGTTTGTGGGTTTCAAGAATTTCTGCAATCAATATTCAGACATCTGCAACCATTTATCTCTAATATCTGGTGCCAAAAGCCGTAAAAAAAAATTACCAGCACTTCACTCTTCCAAAAAAACTTGAATCAAGTATTATTCCATTAAAACTGCTTTTCATCTAAGTTCTGTGCAGCTTGCTACACTATAATCAACACCTTATTTGGTAAGGTTCTGTTACAAATGGTAGCATGTGTGGACTATATATTATATAAGAAATCAAATATTGTACATATTTTTATGGAAAAATCACATTAAATTGATGGCTATGTAGCATAAGGCACCAGTTAAGGAAAATACAAAATAGGAGCATTGAAGGTGTGAACAGGCTATGCTGATAATTTTCACATTTGGTAGTTAAAAATGGTTCCTTTTTGGAAAGAAGTAATTGATTTAATTAAATGGATAACTGGACTTGAACTTCCATCTAATCTGTTGATTCCATTGAATTATATAAAAATATTGGCTTGTTTCACAATACATGCATGTGGAAAGAGTGGCATTTTGCACTAATTCCCCATGCACTTGCACAATCTCATGTGGAAGAAATTGCACAACAATGAATTACTGACAATATTATGTGCAACCTTCTTTTGAAATATGTTGTACAAAGCCAAGTCAGAAATCAATGCAAGAACTTCACACTGTCACTTCCACAAGTGCAAACCCTTTTATGTAAGGATAATTTAGGATACAGCTCACTGTAAGGCAAGAAAATGGGGAATTAGTGGTGTTTGCTAATTAAGGCAAGACCTAAAATTGCTTCAGTTGAAGACTGGTTGAGGAAGTGGTTCTCAAACTTTTAGCACTGGGACCCATTTTTTAGAATGACAATCTGTCAGGATCACACCAGAAGTGATGTCATGGCTGGACGTGCCGTCATTGTGACACCGAGCCTGCTGATTTCCTGATAACGCAGCAATAAGTTGGGTTATTTCTCAGCCATTTTCCAATAGCAGAGTGAATCAGAAAGGGAAAAAAACCTATTTGCAACCTCGACACAAACAAAAGAACCACACAGTACTCCCCCTTTCCAGCATTCCATCTTCAGTTGCACAGTCTTGAATTGCCAACCTTACGGTCAGCAAGTTCAGCAACAGCAGTTTAACCCGCAGTGCCACCACGTCCCTAATACCACCACATCCCTCATTTTTTTCCTAATGCTGCCCTAAATTTCAGAATCTTTCAGCTTTCCCTGGACCTGAGTAGCCTTGGCCACACTGACAGCTTCATTCTGGCCCCAGGCACCCCCAGATTTTCAATGCTATTGAGTTGTTTTCCCCCATTATCATAAAAAAGATTGCCATTTTCAAAGGTATGGAGCAGTTTGGGTTGTCTCCAAACAGCTTCCACTGTTTATTTTGCTGGTGCCTTCAGAGTTGCACCTGCTTCAAAGACCAAACCAAGCAAGTTTGTCAGTCAGATGTACGTAACTCATAAGCCTATTAGTCAGGAACCTTCTGCAATACCTCCCAAAATGTTTCCTTCAATGTCATTTTGTTACAGCTCATTACCCTGGGTGTGACTGACACCTACTGTAGCCACTGGGAGCAGAGTATTCCGGCTAGTGTGTACCTGTGGCAGCATGGTGCTTTTGTCTGCCCCTTACCCAGGACCTCAAAATATCAACTTCCGACCCATCTGGTCATTGTTCTGTTGCTGCCAATCCCTAGTTTGCCAGAGCCTCATAGTCTGCAAGGCCTTGAGGGATTAGGGATACTCCTTTCCAGGTTCTCTACCCTCTGTCCAGTTTACCTCTGGTAATCTGGTGCTCCACCAGAATTTAAGGCAGGACAAAAGCAAACTCAAAGCAGCTCTTCTAACTGAACAGTTTATTAACAAGGACACTTTGGTAGCCATCTTTCTCTCAAATAGTTCATCAATACAATTCAGTTACATAGCCCTGTGATTTAGCTCCATACTTCCCAGACGGAATGGCTCATTTTAGTTGGTCATTTGAGATGGAATCTCAAATCAAACTGCCCTCTCCCCTCTCAAAATTAAAATGGTTTTCGCTGGAAGCCCGTTTGAATTCTAATCAGCTTCATACAAATAGAAAAGGAAACAGTTCCTAGCGTTTGCTGACGACAGTCCATTTCCTGTTTATCCTTAATTATGTCTCCTATAGCATTGTTTTACACAGCGCTCTGCTTTACAGAAGTGTGTAATTACTGTAATCTCATCCCTAACTATAAAAAATAAAGTGTATTCAAAATGAACTGTCCCAAAATGATAATTTCTCAAATGAAGTAAAAAAAAATGCACCTATATCCCTCATTTTTGATTTTGGAATGGATATTTTATGGAAGTCACTTCCTACCCCACCCATTACTGGACTGGGTGGACTGTGCTCATTTCAACACATTAAGCCACTGTTGCCTATGATGGCAACATCATAGGCAACATCACAGGCAAATTTTTAAGGAATCAGGACCAAACTGCATTAAAAATAAGAGTGTAGCCTAAATCAGGCACTATGTCCTCAACATAGACACTACTGGTCAAAGATTACATTGAACTTTGGAACCGGGAGGATTTTCCAACTATTGTGCAACCCAGTCTTGTGCATTGCACAGATGTAAAGTCCACCAATGTCAATGGAACTTATGGTCTTTATCTTACTTCCTTGTAAAACTTGTTCTAAAATTGAACACTGAGGCACTTTGATTGCAGTACAAGGATAGTGGGAGGCTGTAATAGCAATGCTGTAAGAGCAACAAAATAATTAAATTTCCTCTGAAGAAATTTTTTTCCTATCAATATTTTGGGGTGCTTTTATAAAGGTGAAAGTTGTTAAATAAAGATAAACTTATTTTGGCCATTTTTAGCAAAATCAGAAGTTCATAATGATTGTTTTGATTGTATAAATCAAACCTGCTATGAGGACAAAAGAAAAAAAATAGATGAGCCAATGGTTAAAAAAAAATGCAAAATACAAATGTTGCCCCATTATAAGAATACAGATTTAAACAATTTAGAACATGGTACCCATTCCAGATATTTAGGGGGGATATTAAAAGAAATATTACAGGATCACCATTAATACATTTTTTTCACCAACTTAACAGATTCACACAAGGCAAACCTTTACAGGATGCCCTAATCTTATTAATGTTAGTGGCTGTTAATATTTTAGCATGAAATTTATATCAACCTTAAAATGTAACATGGATGGGAAAAAAGTAGAACTTGCAAAAGCAACTTCAGTGAAATTGGATGTCAAAGAAGTGTTTCAAGCATGTTCTCAGTCGTTTTATACAGGAAGTATGTTTGAATGGGATACTCCGAAGTAGCTACTTTGTTAAACAGTTTGTGAAAACCGAAACTTTAGAATTCTCAGTTCCTTTCACTTAAGAAACTGCAAAAGCATTATTTACATGCCGTCTTCAATAGCATCTATTCTGCTAATCAATCCTTTACATTTGCGAGATTGGGATGTAGAGACATTTAAATCTTTGCAAAGGTAAATTATGGGCACACTTTATACATCACAGTGGAATTATAGAAAAAGTCCTTTTTGAACTATGGGGAGGGGCGATTTTCCCCAATCTTTTCTTCCCTCGATAATGGTCTGTGGGCTTCCCCCTTCAAACTATCTGTTCTTGACAAAGACAATTCCCAGGAAGAAATTTTGGGAGGTTGCAAAGTGAGTGGGAAATCAGTGAAAACTCTTCCACCCATCTCCTTGTGCAAACAGATACAACTCGCTGGTTACCCATTTAAGGCACTAAAAGGTGGGTTGCAAGAAGTGGTGGTACTTCTAGGAGTTAAGAACAATATGGCACATATTGAACTTGCTAAAAGGGTATACACCCCCATTAGATGACCAATTAACAGACCCCAAAATAGCCCTTCAGATGTACTGGTGGAACAAGATTACAAGCATTTAGAAATAGAGCACGATGATAGAAAAAGCCTATCCTGAAATCTGTTGCATGACTTCCACCATTAGTGTATTTACTAGCAGACACATTCTGTAGCAATATGAACGCTACTATGAAATCAAATAATCCCTCACATCTGCAAGAAACAGTCAAGCGCATTTTGAGTTGAGTTCATGACTTCATATTTCTGAAAAAAGGATGCAACAAAGCATCCTTTGCGGTTATCCTTGTTGCAGGATTTAAGTCTAGCAACTTATCAAGAAGATCATACGCCTCATCAGGAACTCTGTCCCATCCTTTCAGATCAGTGGCTTTTTCCACAGTCCCAGTATTTGTGCCATCATCTTCATGACAACTTTTCTTTGGATACAGAATGTGTTTCTTGGGTGTCTGGGGCACAGATTCTAAAGTATTGCCAACTTCAGCAGGTAAAGCAGGTTCTTGAGAAACGCTGATCTGTACATCACCGGCTGAGATGTCAGAGCTGGTACTTTTCCCTCTCAGCCTCTCACAAAGCTTCCTTAAATCCTGTGCCGGGATGTCTTTGCTGCACAGTATTGTTTTTCCTGAGTGAAAAGCACTGTTGTTAGATGTCTGCTCTTCAATATGCAATGGTGGTTCTCAAAAGACACATTGTAACACGAGAACGGGCTGTAATTTTAAAAAGTACTTCGAAGTTACCAAAAAATACATCTAGTTTGTAACTTAACAGAACTAACTTTTTATAGGACTATCTATATGACGGTGCATGGAAGAATTCTTTATTATGGTCTTACAATGAATTCACTGGCTGTGATCTGTTGAACTGCTTTACGGTCAGTCAGAGAGCTAGGGAAGGCAGAAGAGTTGGGAAATGAGGGGTGTAAAACGAGGGGCTGAGAAAAGGCAGTGATACGAATTCAGAAGGCAAGGGGGTTAAAAATGTGGAGAGCATGTTTGCAAGGAGGGAGTGGTACATAGCAGCAAGGCTAGGAGGAGGATTTAAGAGGAAAGAATTGAAATGGGAGGTGACCAGAAGCTGTAGAGCTGGAAGTTGATTTGAAAGGACCAGCCACACCAAAGTTGCAGGCCTCTAATTATGAAGGTCCATGTCTATAGGGATTGTTTTGAAGTCATGAAATTATCTTACAATTTTGATCCTGATGTTTAAAACAGTGTTTTTCAATGCTATTCTTTCTGTCGTTGTATCACTGAGATTATAAGCACAATTATCTCTTTGCAGCCGTTCCACAGATAACTACCAACAGATTGAATATACATTTAATTACAAAAGAAAATAAAAACACTAGCATACCAAATGTTTTAGCAGCCTGAATGGTTTCCTTGGCTCCACGAATAGTCATGATCTGTGCCAAAGCTGTTAAATCATCACTCGCTTTGTAAAACGGATACCGGCCACTCAAGAGAGAAAGGAATATGATTCCTGCAGACCATATGTCAATTGCTGCAATTAAAAACAAACCTTTAGTAACGAAGACTTTTAAACATGGGTGGGGAGCACAACTGCAATTATGAGACTTAGCAGTGAAAATCAAGATCTCATTCTCATTTCCATTTCTTCAAACAGTGGTAGCTGACCTTATGCAGTACAGTTTTAGGCCTTTGCGCTGCTCATCATTTAAGTTCCTTTACATGAAAGGGCTGTAGAAATAAGTAATGCTATATGAGCAATTGCAAGCCTTTCCACTGATGCATTCAAGGATACAAGAAATATGTTTATTGAAAACCTTTTCATAAAACTCTTGTGATTTGTTCTTTTTAGAACGCCAGATATCAACATTTCAAGTTCAAACATCCCATTTCAAGTTGTGGCCCACTCCAGCTGGCTAAGGAACACCGGTAGCTCTAGCCTAACCTGGGCTGGAGTAGGCAGGCCAGCTGGCCTGTGCCATATCCAGCCCTTCTAAGGAGGCAGCTATGGGGCAACTTGGAGTAAGGAGACATATTTCCTCTTACTCTGAGCCATCCCAGTGGGGCTATTTGGACTTGTGCCAGCAAAATAGCTCTGAGCAGATCTGAGCAGGCCGGAGTGAGGCCAGCCTGGGGTTAGGATATGGCCTATTTGCTGAAGGCCAGTTCCTCTCAGGCCCGGGTCTGCCTCCCCCAGCCTGATCTGCCTTCCCTTCACCCTCCTCAACCCCCACTGGCCGACGTTGGCCTGTGCACTCACCATTCTGGGGCGATGTGGAGGCTGGATGCGGTG